>JAXQQM020082944.1:0-203603 GCA_034641835.2 Pinus albicaulis | reverse complement strand
CCTCAAATGATAAAATACTTTAGACTAATTCCATAATACACATGGCAAGCTAAGTTGAGTGACCTAAAATAGTCAATGGGTTCATAATTCAAAAATATATCTGAGTTTTAGAGGGGGTGATTAAGAAGTGGTTGGTTATTTTTGTTAATGTTAATGAATATAAATATATCTTAGATGCTCAATTGCAGGAGGAGGATGATAGTTTCAACCAAAATGTCAAAATGGAAATTGCAACTCCTTCAACGAAATATTACATCCAAGAATGGCTAAAAAGTAGTAACTCCTTGTAGTCATCAATCCAAATTACCTATCAACCAATTATGGTAATGACTTCATCAACAAAAGTAAAAGGAATCTTGTACATCAACAATAAGAAGACTCAATATTTCCATATTTCTGTACCTTATTTATATTATGGTCCATGAGATCCCAATATCAGTCCCTTTTCATATCAATGCATTTACATTTCCAATTAGATATCATGATTTTGATGAGTGCTTTAGGGACCCAACAATTTCAAAACTTAAATTTGTAATATTTTTTCACACTTGAAGAGAGCTTTCTTTTGAGAAGGTAATTTATTTTGTGATTTAGAAACTTATTTGAAGTTATATGAGAGTCATGGATGTTTTTCCCATGCTCTTTATGATGTTCGATGAATGAAATCAATTTTTAGTTCTTTGATATATTAAATTTGTTACCTCATGTCTAGAGTATAATATGCTTCAACATTATGTTCCTGCTATCATGAAATGGATGGATATCATATTTAAATTTTAGAAGCCTTAGATCCTTTTGTATTTCACCACCTTACATATTTGAGAGATAACACTTGGTAAACTCACAAGTTCATGTTTTAAATGCTTTAAATTTATCTCAATTACTTCGGTTTCTTCATAAATATGACTACCACCTCTATAAAAGTGTAATGAGACCTACTATCAAGCACTACGAGGTTGGATTTTTTTGTTTAACTGGAAAAAATATCAACAATCTTCTAAATTTATGTAACATTACTGTTATAGGTCAATTTGGGCACCATTCCCAATGACTTGGCTAACTGGACATCATCTCCAAGACCAATGATCAAGGGTCTATCATTCCCTATCATTTCAGTTGCTACATGCCCTAAAACAAGAAACAAGACAAATCAAGCAAGACTTTCATCAAGTAAAGGTTTCCATGGTTTGAAGCTTATTATTTAGTATATGAGAGATCACCAACGCAGGCTCTAAGAGGCCTAAGTGCATTGCATATGCAAGTAGCCCCATGCAAGGCTGCTCTGCAAAGCACTTCCCGACATTCACAGGTGTGTTGGTCACATTGGGAGAAAAATTCTCATTGTTCTAGAATATCCACTTGGCTAGTGCCTTCTAGAAGAGTTCACATGTGTCAAGCTTCAGATCCAAGTGTCCATTTGACATCTACATGAATGGAAAAATGTCTTGCCTATTTTTGGAAATTTATTGATTGCAAAACAACCTATAGTTCATCTATAAATTGAACACAGATCTAAGTGTTTGGGAATGAAGAATTTGAGTAGAGAAATGGTGGAGGATTTTCAATTGAGAGCTAGACTTGTGAAGTTTCTTCTGGAGAGATTTATGTTGTGATGAGGCTTGGGAACATTGTTGAAAGGTCACTTCAAATAAGTCACTAGGTTGTAACCTCTCCTTCTATCATCAATAAATATTACTGCTTATTTTTCCCTATATGTATCTGTATTGGCTTCGATTTTCCATATTGAAAGATCTTGGTTGATGTATATGGTTTATGCTTTACTCATTTAGCTAACTAGCTTGAATAGATATCTATATTATTGCATCTTCTCTTCTTTTCATAGGAAGTATCTTACTCACAAACTTCTTAGTTCTGAAATCGCAATCTTAAGTGATAGAAGGAGCTATTTGGAAGGACTAATACAAGCCTATCTATATATATTTGTCTTGAATGAAAGGTGATTTAAAATTGTAATGGGATCATATTCCAAAATATATCCTAGCTAGAGGGGGTAGTTGATTAAGAAGTGGTTGGTTATTTTTGTTAATGTTAATGAATGCAATTGGAGGAGGAGGATGAGAAAATTTAGGACGAGATGTTCTACCAACATGTCAAAATGGACAAAAAATCCTTCAATGAAAGATTACATCCAAGAATGGCTAAAAAGTAGTCACTCCAGGTAGTCATCAATCCATATTAACTATCAACCAATTATTGTAATGACTTCATCAACAAAATTAAAAGGCATATCGTATATTACAATAAGAAGACTCTATCATTCCATGTTTTTGTACCTTATTTCTGCTATGGTCCATGAATGCCCAATCTCAGTCCCTTTTCGGATCAATGTGTTTACATTTCCAATTAGATATCAAGATGTTGACGAGTGGTTTAGGGTCCCAACAATTTCAAAACTTAAATTTGTCAAATTTTTTCACACTTGAAGAGATATTTCTTTTGAGAAGCTAAATTATTTTGTGATTTAAAAACTTATTTGAAGTTATATGAGTCTCATGGTTGTTTGTCCCAAGCTCTTTATGATGTTAGATGAATGAAATCATTTTTTAGTTCTTTGATATATGAACTTTGTTATCTCATGTCTAGTGTTTAATATGATTCAACAATACATCCTTGCTATGATGAAATGGATGGATATCATATTTAAATTTTAGAAGCCTTATGTCCTTTTATATTTCTCCACCTTGCATATTTGAGAGATAACAGTTGGCCAACTCACAAGATCATGTTTTAAATTATTTAACCCTATTTCAATTACTTGAGTTTCTTCATAAATATAAGTACCACCTCTATAAAAGTGTAATGAGACCTACTATCAAGCACTAAGAGGTTGGATTTTTCCCTTAACTGGAAAAAGGTCAACAATATTCTAAATTTATGTGACATTACCAAGGTATAATTCAATTTTTCACAAACTGCTCTCTAAGATCAACCTAAACATACATGAGCAACCACACATTGTCACATTTTTCATCCCATACATATTCTAATGGAATTAATTTCCCAGTGTTATTTCCAATAAATGATAGAATTCCTTTCAACCAAAAATAGTTGGGTAACACAAGAGGTATGATGCATACATTTTAAGTTCTAAAGGGGTATATGGTTGGGTCAAAATCCACCATCCAAATCTTGATGGATAGGCTTGAGTGCCCAAAATTCCATGAAAATGACGACAATTCTTTTATTGTGTATAAAATCTTTGGGTGAAAATCACATTCAAGAAGATTTTGTCGACGGGTTTCGAACCAGCCAGTGTGGTTCATCATCACGATAAGATGAGAAATTTGATCTAGGACCCAGTTTAAATAGATAGGAAACTCCAACTAGCCGTTGTGGAGTAACGAATAGTTTCACTGAATAACAAACTACAAAGACAAAATAATAGTTGAATTATTATTATTATAGTTTATTTAATAATTAAAAGATTTGAATATAATAAAATATTTATATATAATTAATTAATAATAATCCAAAATTCTAAGAAAATAAATTAAAAAAAATATTAAAAAAACTAATAACAAAAATAAATTAATTAATTAATTAAAATAAATAAAAATAAATAAATAAATAAAAACAAAACAAAATAAAATAAAAATAAAAACAAATAGATAAATAAATAAAATACAAATAAATAAATAAAAAATAATAATATTAAATAAATAATAATAATGTTGATGATAAATCCATAAATAAATAAATAAATACTAATAGTAATAATAATAATAATAATAAATAAAAATAAAAATAAAGTACATAAAGGGAGGAAGAAACTAGGGAACATAGAAGAGGAAAGGAAAATACTGAGAACATAGGGGAAGAAAACCAATGACTAAGAATGAACGTCATGGATCCAACATCTGCTAACACTCCACCCATCATCCCTGGCCTCTTTTTGATTTCTAAGGCCTCCCTCAAGTTTCTATGGTCTCCTTAATTTGTTTTAAAGATAAGTTCCAACCAACCAGTTGCATGAGGTGCATAGGATAGGAGTAACCAATGAGTGAATTCAAGTTGTTATTTACTTAGAAAATCAAATTCTCATAGAAAATTTCTTTGGATAAAATATACCAATGAGTGTAGAAAGATCCCAACTATGGGTTTTTGACTAATCTCGAGCCATTGGAGGATTTTCTTTGAATTATGAGCACTATAAATGGATGTAAACACATACTTTTGAGCATAATGAAAGAGGCCCAACATTGGAAAATGGAACTCGAGATGTAGCCCACGAGGGATGAAATCATTCATCATTTTTTGTCTTGTGTTTGCTGTTATGGTACTATTGTCTCTTTTATTTTTGCAAAACTTAGATAAAAGTCATATTTTATGTGTTAATGTAATTAACATAATTACATAAAAAAATATTAAAAAATTCATGAAAAAATCTTCAAGTTACAATTACATATCAAGAGCACACCTAAATATTAGGGAAAGCCCAATCATTCTTGTGAGGAAAGAGAGAAAAATACAAAGATTTTTATATATGGATTTGAATATAAGCCACTACTACTACTTGAATTTGTTTAAATGTGTATTTTTCTGTGAAAGTATAGAAACAATATTACGCATGGATACTTTTATTTGAATGGAAAAAAGAAAAAGAAAATTATTTATCTCCCAATTATTATTGAAGAAGTGACTTTGAATAATGAGACACACCTTATATACCTTTCCCAATCTTTAAATTATTTTCATTTAAGTGAAAGTAAACTTATTTAGGGCTTTGATCCGAAAGGTTTATTTTCTAGGCAAATACATATAGCTAGATATTAGAATTTGTCTAAAAGAATTACATATGAAAGTGAAGAAAGTCACACTTGCCCGTTCAAAGATGAAGATTTTTCAAGACATACTGAAGAAGTTCTTGAAGAAACAAGTACAAGTATGGGAGAAATATTGAAGCAAAGAGGTGGAAATAAGTCAATTTCTTTGGATAAAATATACCAATGATTGGAGAAAGATCCAAACTATCAGTTTTTGACTATTCTTGAGCCATTGGAGCATTTTCTTTGCATTATGAGAACTGTAAATGGATGTAAACACATCCTTTTGAGCATAATGAAAGAGGCCCAACATTGGAAGATGGAAATGGAGATGTAAACCCAGGAGGGGTGAACTCATTCATCATTTTTCGTCTTGTGTTTGCTGTTATGATACTGTTGTCTCTTTTATTTATGCAAAACTTCGATAAATGTCATCTTTTATGTGTTAATTTAATTAACATAATTACATAAAAAAAAAAACTATAAAAAATTCACTTGAAAATTTCATGAAAAACCTTCAAGTTAGAATTACATATCAAGAGCGCACCTAAATATTAGGGAAAGCCCAATCATTCTTGTGAGGAAAGAGAGAAAAATACCAAGATTTGTATATATGGATTTCAAGATAAGCCACTACTACTACTCGAATTTTTTTAAATGCACATTTTGTTGTGAAAGTCTATAAACAATATTACCCATGGATAATTTTATTTGAATAGAAAAAAGACAAATCAAATTATTTATCTCCCATTTATTATTGGAGAAGTGACTTCGAAGAATGAGAGACAGATTGTATATTTTTCCCAATCTTTAAATTATTTTCATTTAAGTGAAACTAAATTTATTCAAGGATTTGATCTGAAAGGTTGATTTTTTAGGAAAATACATATAGTTAGATATTAGAATTTGTCTAAATAATTACATATGAAAGTGAAGAAAGTCACTCTTGCCCATTCAAAGATGAAGAGTTTTCAAGACATACTGAAGAAGTTCTTGAAGAAACAAGTACAAGTATGGGAGGAAGATTGAAGCAAAGAGGTGGAAATCCTACAAAGGCAATGTCATCCTAGATCGAAAGGAAGAGAAATGGTACCTAGCTTCAAAGACAAAATAATGATAGGTAGGGAAAATTTTAGGGGCTAATTTTCATAGGTGCTCTCATTTTCCATGTTTTTTTCCAAGAAAAAGATTAGCTAATTTCTATTTTTTCTAAAATATCACACACCCAAATTTTATTGTATAAAATTATTTTACTTGAAAATGATAAAATTTTTATATAGAGATTGTATAAAATTTTAATATTTTTTAATATTTTTACAAAAATATAACCAAACATTTTACAAATGGCTTATTATGAGCTAGTGAGATTAACCAAAATTTCTAAACTTTAAGATAATTTTCCATCCTTCAAATTTTTTCTCATGAATTGGTTAAAAAGGACCTCAAGCATATAAAGCATTTTGTAGATAATGTATTATCTACTTCCATTCATAAGGTAGTTTCACTCAATGAACTAAAAATATCATAAAAAATCTACCATGACCTAAAAGAGTAAAGTAGATACAAGTTAGATGGTCTGTAAATGAGGTGCATAGCGCAGGAGTAGCCAATCCGTGAATTCAAGTTGTTATTTACTTAGACCATGAAATTTTCATAGGAAAAATGTTTGGATAAAATATACCAATAAGTTATTTAGATAAGGATGCCCATTCTTAAGAGTAACGAGTAGATGACTTTGCTTTTCTAATTTATCAAGATGATGTTCTAGGTCTAATTTCTTTGCATCACAAGTGAGGAGGACTGTACTAAAAATTTATGTATAAACACACTCATAACTATTCACAAGTGAGGAGGACACCTAGTATAGATTAATATATAAACATAGTCATAACTATTCAAGTTTTGGATAATTTTTTTAAGATGATGAATATTATTAATAATGTTTTTGTAATTAATCATATCATAAAGATTTAGTTGAATTTTCTGACCAACTAATGTGGTTCATCATTTCATATTAATCACATCATAAGGATTTGGTGGAAGTTTTGAACCAATTAATGTCTTTCACAATTGTAGTGAAGATGTAAAAATGAAACAAATTAATTGGTTCGAAATGTCAACCAAATCCTTATGATGTGATTAGTCCTAAAGACATCTCTTTAACATTATGGATCAAAAAAATATAAGATCTAACATCATCAATAATATGAAATATTTTAAATTAGAATCTAAGTTGCCGACGATGGGGTTAAGTTATATGTCATGACAGTTAACCACCAGTGGTTCCAAAGTCAGAACATGTGAACAAGTTTGGAGGTTAGGTTCATGGCTTATGTTATGGAGAAGTTTGAGACGTGACGTAACTCCAAACGATCAATGTTTATCACGACATGTGAATAGTTATGGCGCAGTGAATTTATATGTTAACTCATTTCAAACCGGTCGAATAAACCACAACGGGAATAAAACCAACCATACCACTCAACCATGGTTCAATCCAGGTTAGGGGTAAGGTTTATGTCTTGGTGTGCAAACTGAACCTGACCATGGTCCACAACCTGACCATGGTTCATAACCCATAGTCATCAGTTGGTACTTTTATTAAATGGTCCAAAATAGATGACCCTCATTGTGCCAAGTGCTGCTATTTTCGCTTCTAGTGGGGTTTCATAGGCAATTTAATGGTTCAAAAAATTACACCTGAACCAGCAGGACGCTATGCAAAATTGTCGCCACACATGAATTAAAAGGGCATATTTTGTCCGATGGATAGAAGATGAGTGAAATTTGGGGAACATTTAGTAGGAAGACTTCTATGGAGCATAACTTAGTCAAATTTCAACCTTTTTTATCGTAGAAAGAACCCAAATAGGGGTTCTTGCCTGTTATGGAGCCATTGGAGGATTGTCTTTGCATTTTGAGCACTCTAACTTGATGTAAACACATATTTTTTAGCATAATGAAAGAGTCCGAACATTGGAAACTGCAACTAGACATGTAGCCTCGGAGTGGTGAACTCTTTCATCATTTTTTGTCTTGTGCTTATTGTTGTGGTACTATTGTCTCTTTTATTTCTACAAAACTTCGCATAATTACATAAAAAACCATAAACATTTCACATGCAAATTACATGAAAAAACCTTCAAGTTACATTAACATATCAATAACGCACCTGAATATTAGGGAAAGCCTGAACATTCTTGTGAAGAAAGGGAGAAAAATGCCAAGATTTGTATATATGGATTTAAAGGTAAGCAAATACTGCTACTCTAATTTGTTTTAAATATGTATTTTGTTGCAAAAATATATAAAAAATATTACCCATGGTTAATTTTTTTAATGGAAAAAAGAGAAAGAAATTTATTTATCTCCCATTTATTATTGGAGAAGTGACTTCGAAGAATGAGACACAGCTTGTATATTTTCCCAATGTTTAAATGATTTTCATTCAATTGAAACTAAAGTTATTCAAGGATTTGATCGGAAAGGTATATTTTATAGGAACCTATATATAGTTAGATATTAGAATTTGCCTAAAGTAATTACAGATGAAAGTGAGGAAAGTCACACTCACCCATCCAAAGATGAAGAGTTTCCAAGACATACTAAAGAAGTTCTTGAAGAAACAAGTACAGGTATGGGAGGAAATTGAAGTAAATAGGTGGAAATCCTACAAAGGCAAGTTCGCCCTCAATTAAAAGGAAGAGAAATGATACCTAGATTAAAAGACAAAATAATGATAGGTAACGAAAATGTTAGGGGCTAATATTCACAAGTGGGCTCATTTTCCATGTTTTCTTCCAAAAAAAAGATTCACTAATTTCTTTTTTCTAAAAAATGATAGGAGTAATTCCTTTTTAAATTCAATTCAATATTTTTATGATCTTCATGGTCCCCAAATGATAAAATACTTTATACTAATTCCCGAAGACACATGGCAAGTCAATGGGATCATAATTCAAAACTATATTTGAGCTTTAGAGGGGGTGATTAAGAAGTGGTTGGTTATTTTTGTTAATGTTAATGAATATCAATATATCTTAGATTCACAATTGTAGGAGGATGAGAAAACTCAGGATGATATTTCCAACCAAAATGTAAAAATGGACAACAACTCCTTCAATTAAAGATTACATCCAAGAATGGCTAAAAAGTAGTCACTCAAGGTAGTCATCAATCCAAATTATCTATCAACCAATTATTGTAATTACTTCATCAATAGAAGTACAAGGCATCTCGTACATTAACAATAATAAGGCTCTAACATTCCATATTTTTGTACCTTATTTCTATTATGGTCCATGAGAGTCCAATCTCAGTCCCTTTTTGGATCAATGCATTTACATTTCCAATTAGATATCAAGTTGTTGAGAAGTGCTTTAGGGACCCAACCAACTAATGTGGTTCATCATTTCATATTAATCACATCATAAGGATTTGGTGGAAGTTTTGAACACCAATTAATGTCTTTCACAATTGTAGTGAAGATGTAAAAATAAACCAAATTAATTGGTTCAAAATGTCAAAAAAATCCTTATGATGTGATTAGTCCTAAAGACATCTCTTTAACATTATGGATCAAAAAAATATAAGATCTAACATCATCAATAATATGAAATGTTTTAAATTAGAATCTAAGTTACCGGCGATGGGGTTAAGTTATATGTCATGACAGTTAACCACCAGCGGTTCGAAAGTCACAACATGTGAACGACTTTGGAGGTTAGGTTCATGGCTTATGTTATGGAGAATTTTGAGACGTAACTCCAAACGATCAATGTTTATCACAACATGTGAATAGTTATGGTGCAGTGAATTTATATGTTAACTCATTTCAAACCGGTCGACTAAACCACAACTGGAATAAAACCAACCACACCACTCAACCATGGTTCAATCGAGGTCGGGGGTAAGGTTTGTGTATTGGTGTGCAAACTGAATCTGACCATGGTTCATAACCCATAGTCATCAGTTGGTACTTTTATTAAACGGTCCAAGATCGATGACCCTCATTGTGCCAAGTGCTGCTATTTTCTCTTCTCGTGGGGGTTCATAGGCAATTTAATGGTTCAAAAAATTACACACAGACAATGGGACAGCCATCTAAAATTATTACCTTTTATGATAGAAAAGGGCATATTTTGTAAGATGGATAGAATATGGGTGAAATTTGGAGAATAGTTAGTAGGAAGACTTCTATGGAGAATAACTTAGTCAAATTTCAACCTTTTTTATTGTAGAAAGAGCCCAAATAGGGGTTCTTGCCTGTTTTGGAGCCATTTGAGGATTGTCTCTACATTTTGAGCACTGTAGCTTGATGTAAACACATATTTTTTAGCATAATGAAAGAGGCCGAACATTGGAAACTGCAACTAGACATGTAGCCTCGGAGTGGTGAACTCTTTCATCATTTGTTGTCTTGTGTTTGTTGTTGTGGTAATATTGTCTCTTTTATTTCTACAAAACTTCACATAATTACATAAAAACCATAAACATTTCACATGAAAATTACATGAAAAAACCTTCAAGTTACATTAACATATCAATAACGCACCTGAATATTAGGGAAAGCCCAAGCATTCTTGTGAAGAAAGGGAGAAAAATGCCAATATTTGTATATATGGATTTAAAGATAAGCAGCTACTGCTACTCTAATTTGTTTTAAATATGTATTTTGTTGCAAAAATATATAAACAATATTACCCATGGTTAATTTTTTTTAATGGAAAAAAGAGAAAGAAATTTATTTATCTCCCATTTATTATTGGAGAAGTGACTTCGAAGAATGAGACACACCTTGTATATTTTCCCAATATTTAAATGATTTTCATTCAATTGAAACTAAAGTTATTCAAGGATTTGATTGGAAAGGTATATTTTATAGGAACCTATATATAGTTAGATATTAGAATTTGCCTAAAGTAATTACAGATGAAAGTGAGGAAAGTCACATTCACCAGTCCAAAGATGAAGAGTTTCCAAGACATACTAAAGAAGTTCTTGAAGAAACAAGTACAGGTATGGGAGGAAATTGAAGCAAAGAGGTGGAAATCCTACAAAGGAAAGTTCACCCTCGATTAAAAGTAAGAGAAATTCTACCTAGCTAAAAATACAGAATAATGATAGGTAACGAAAATGTTAGGGGCTAATATTCACAAGTGGGCTCATTTTCCATATTTTTTTCCAAAAAAAAGATTCACTAATTTATTTTTTCTAAAAAATGATAGGATTAATTCCTTTTTAAATTCAATTCAATATTTTTATGATCTTCATGGTCCCCAAATGATAAAATACTTTAGACTAATTCCCAAAGACACATGGCAAGTCAATGGGATCATAACTCAAAACTATATCTGAGTTTTAGAGGGGGTGATTAAGAAGTGGTTGGTTATTTTTGTTAATGTTAATGAATATCAATATATCTTAGATGCACAATTGTAAGAGGATGAGAAAACTCAGGATGATATTTCCAACCAAAATGTCAAAATGGACAACAAATCCTTCAATTAAAGATTACATCCAAAAATGGTCAAGGTAGTCATCAATCCAAATTAACTATCAACCAATTATTGTAATGACTTCATCAACAAAAGTACAAGGCATCTGGTACATTAACAATAATAAGGCTCTACCATTCCACATTTTTGTACCTTATTTCTATTATGGTCCATGAGAGCCCAATCTCAGTCCCTTTTTGGATCAATGCGTTTACATTTCCAATTAGATATCAAGTTGTTGACGAGTGCTTTAGGGAGCCAACAATTTCAAAACTTAAATTTGTAATATTTTTTCACGCTTGAAGAGATCTTTCTTTGAAGAAGGTAATTTATTTTTCAATTTAAAAACTTATTTGAAGTTATATGAGTCTCATGGATGTTTGTCCCATGTTTTTTTTATGATGTTAGATGAATGAAATCATTTTTTAGTTTGAAATTTGTTATCTCATGTAATATGATTCAAAAATATGTTCTTATTATGATGAAATGGATGGATATCATATTTAAATTTTAGAAGCTTTATATCTTATGTTATTTCGCCACATTGCGTATTTGACTCCTTCAACTAGTTTCCTGCTTTCAAATTTCTTCCACTCTTATAAGCTTCATCACCTCTAACAAAAATAATTTCAGTTATATGTGACAAATTCAAATTCTTCTTTGTTGATGTATTGTTAAGTTATGGGCTAAAAATATTTTAATAAAATTTCGACAGCTTAAACGAGTAGCAAGAATTACGGACTAGAAATGAGTGAATTCGAACCACCAGACTGAGTGAATTCAAGTTTTTATTTACTTAGACCATCAAATTTTCATAGAAGAAATGTTTGAGTAGAATATACCAATGAGTTGTTTAGATACGCAGACCCATTCTTAAGAGTAATGAGTAGATGACTGTTTTTTTCTAATTTATCAAGATGATGTTCTAGGTCTACTTGCTTTGTGTCACAAGTGAGGAGGACTGTATTACAAATTTATGTATAAAATTACTCACAACTATTCACAAGTGACTATTCACAAGTGAGGAGGACACCTAGTATAAATTAATATATAAACATATTTATAATTATTCAAATTTTGATAATTTTTTTAAGATGATGAATATTATTAATAATGTTTTTCTAATTAATCATATTATAAGGATTCAGTTGAATTTTCCAATCAACCAATGTGGTTCACCATTTCAGATTAATTACATCATAAGAATTTGGTGGAATTTTGGAACCAATTAATGTCTTTCAAATTTTCGTCAAAATGTCAAAATGAACCAAATAAATTGGTTCGAAATGTCAACCAAATCCTTATGATGCGCATTAGTCCGAAATACATCTATTTAACATTATGGATCACAAAAATATAAGATCTAACAACATCAATAATATGAAATATTTTAAATTAGAATCTAACTGTGAATATTGCTCAAAGGTGCTAATTTAAAATGATGTTAAGAAAAGCAATATTTTCCAAAAAAAGACACATTATAATTTACAAATTTCATAATAAAATATCAAATTTTTATGCTTATTTTATCAGTTAGAAGAAAATTTTGGCCAGAAAATCCACAAGAAACTCCACAAATTCCCATTAAAAACAACTCAACTCAACAATATTAATGATAAAATTGCTATGAAGTAAATACAATTCGCGCTTCAAACACAAACAGGATCTCTTTAAAATTTCTATGAAGTAAATAAAATTCTCCCTTCAAACACAAAACCATCCGAATGTTCACCCCATCACTACAACTACATTGAATATCGGTTTCAGGACACGTCTTTTGCTCCTTTGGCTTAAGTCATGTTTCACAATCCTCGGAATTTTCAGTCCTTTGCGGTATTGGCTCTCTAAGCTTAGCAGAGTTTGAGTGGTGTTAAGCCTCTTTTTTCAACAGGAGAAAAATCGTTGTTTTTGGATTAATTCATGAGTCAACGAGTCCAACATCCGGATACATGGCGGTGAGGAGATAGCGGTCTCGGCGGGAAGCAGAAATTCCGATAGGGCATAGGAAAAAAAAGCAACTGAGTATAGATCCTCAGCATACATAGTCGTGAAACCATACAGGCTCACAATAGCAGACAGAGCCCAGCAACAGATACTGGCACCCTGGCGTTGAAGGAGGGAAAATACATAGAAATGATGGAACCAAAAAGAAATATAATACTACTGACCTTTGTGCAGATATAGCACATAAACAATATCAAGAGCAGTAACGAGAGGCAGACAAGCCAGGGCGCTGTAGCCAAAAATACAACAGAGCAAGAAGGACGTACAGACATGCATCAAGAGCAATAAAAAACAGGAGCAGGTGAAGCACATCATATCATAGCCTTCCAAATAAAGGAGAGAGCCCAAGAGTCTACAAAGGGAAGGAGTAGGAGGTCTCAGCTCTGTTTTCGCTGATATATGTGACCGAGATGAAACCAAAATCATGTGTCAGCCCAAGTTTAGAGAGTTTGTCTGCCCTGCTGTTCAGCTCTCTGTAGATATGGTGGGTGGCAGTCCTCTGAAATTGGGAGAGAAGGTGGGTAATACGATCGACCCATCCACATAGATGTGGGCTACGGAGAGTAGTCCTGCCCGAGATACCTCCAATAACCACCTGTGAATCCCCATATATATCTATGCAAGGGATCCTAAGGTGGAGAGCCACAAGGAGACCGCTCCACAGGGCTAGTAGCTCAGCTATGTTGTTAGTACCGGGGCCGCCATTCCAAGAGATGTTGTAGCGCTCCCCATTATCCAATTTAAGCCAGGCACCATAGCCACAGACCCCCTCCTGCTGTGCACCATCGAAAAAGAGTGCCGGTATATTGACCTCGTGGGGTCTATACTTGATGGACAGGTCCTTAATGTTCTCATCCGGAGCAGAAGGATTTTGTAACCATTCCAGAGTCTGCCGGTACATCCTGTGGGGTTCCCATCGCCCCTCATTGAACAACATATTGTTCCTGGAGCGCCATACCTCCTAGAAAACATAGAAGGGCAAAGCTTTGAGCCCAACACCCTATAGAAGGGCAGACAGCGTCCGGTTTTATCTTTTCGAGCAAACAATTTCCTTTTACATTTTCCTTTCCTTGCCCATAATTTTCTTTTGATTTATGTTCCATGTTGACAGATTGCAAACTACTCTCCCACCCCCTTATTCTATTGGTAAATTTTTCTGAAACTATTTTTTGTTTGTTTAAATCATTCAATAGTAAGAGTTTCTCCTCTTCAATCTCGGTCAGTTTATACTGCAAATCAACTTGATATATTTCTCTTTCTCCCAGGTTGATGCCCTGTACGAATCATGATCCTTCTGCACAGAATCCAAAGTTGTTTCCAACTCCCTTATTTTTCTCTCTAGGGTTTGCTGTTTTTCTTCTGAAACAAACGTTCTGTTTTCCATTTCTGTCTGTAAAAAGTTGGTTTTTTCATCAAGGTGCCTTTTCGCAGCTGCAAGTTGATTCTCCGGTATAACCTTTCTACTGCAATTCGTGATTCAAGCTCATCCTTTTCCAAATCCCAAGCCCTTCTTGCCGCCTGAAATTCTGCAGATATGGTCTCAAGTTCCCCATTCAATTTCAAAACACTAGCTTCAAGATTATTCTTATAAAAAACCAGCACTCTCAAATACTCGTCTTTCTCGGAAATCACCTTTTTGATTCTTTCCTCAGCTTCCTGTACTTGTTCTGAAAGTTTATGAACGGGGATCGTATTCCCCATTTTTCTTTGCAAGTTGTTCAGTAAATTCCTTCACGATTATTTCGCTAAAATTCTTCAATAACTAACTGCTTCTACTTTTATATTACATCTGTTGGACATCAATTTTCTAGTATCCGAAACTATTATCTTCTTTTTCTAAGAAAACGCCGCATATATTAATATATATCGCTCAAGAGCTTAATACATTATTAAATTCTCAATAGAAACTAGTTCTATGAGTAAACATCATTGCATCGTCAGCCTGTTATCTGCTGATTCGAGAATAAGCAGAAGGAGAACTAACTGGCACATCATATCAGGGGGATGTAATTAACCCCTTGTGACAATTACATTACATATCTGCAAGGAACAAAAGAAAAAATGGGCAAAGGAATTTAATCATAATGATCCTATAATTTCCTACTCATGCCTTAACCAAAACCTATGTTTTAAATCATTCCTATTAGACAGTGAAAACAGAAATGCAGAATTCGTAAAAAAGAAGATTATGTAGATCGCGAACTTGGCTGATATTTGTAAACAAACAGTCTCGCTTATGATTAGATCGAGCTCTCTTGTGTGTAATTAGGCTCGCTTGAAAATACCACTAGCTCGCTTGTTTATCCTTGGCGCACTTGTGTTCATACAGTCCTGTTCCTTTGCAAGGAGGTCTTTGTTCAAAATATATGATGCATCGAAGGGGATAGATGCAAGAAACTAGTAGTGCTCCTTGCTCGAGAAAGCTGAGGCGACTGTGGATATATTATGGTAACCTGTGATTAAACCAGTCCTATGTTCTAATAGAATAAAGATATCAGGCTCGTTTGTAGTAGGGTATACTGGGACGCTTGGACAGTTGGGGCTGATCTACCAAGTGGTACATCTCGTACCTCTTCTTCTTCAAAACTAGATTGAAACAGTTAATGCTATGGCTATATATATATGATCCCAAAGAGATCACTAAAATCATAAAACATCAATACTAAAACAAAAAGAACAGTCCCATCAGATTCAGGGAATGGGAATTTTTAGTTCCTGTATCACCCTTCCATCCCTGTACCGAGAGAACTGTATGACCCCAAAATCTGTCTGGAGCCCTCTCTTAGACAACCCATCTGCATGTGTATTGTTCTCTCTGTATCTATGATTGATCCTTGCACATTTCATCCTTTTCCATAAACTCTGTGTGCGATCCAGCCATCCTTGAAGATGTGGAGATAGAAGTAGAAAACTATTGGTAACCCAACCAATAACAAGCTTCGAGTCCCCGTATATATTAATATCCTGTAGGGATAGGTCCGAGGCAACCCATAGTCCCCCCCAGAGTGCCATTAACTCTACTTTGTTATTTGTACAGGGTCCTCCATTCCAGTAAAAATGTATGCGTTCATTTGCAGATAGTTTTATCCAAACCCCACACCCAGTAGAATTATCCTCAGATGCCCCATCGCAAAAGATGGCCGGTATGGAAATGTCGTGTGGTCTGAGATAGAGAGAACAGTCTGTCTCCATCTCCACCTTCTGAGGGTGTTCATCGATCGATCTTTTAATGACAGTGTATATCTTGTCTAGTCTGAATGGAACTCCTTCAAAAATCAATCGGTTCCTAGCTACCCATACCTCCCAGATAAGAAAGAAAGGGAGAACATAATAATTAGATTTCAGCTTACCCCATTCAGTTGCCGCCGATATGAAGTCTTGGGGAATCCATTGGGGATCCATATGAAAATCACTGAAAAAATGCCACAGTCGTCTAGTGACAGGGCATAAGAAGAAAAGATGAGTAATATTTTCCTCCTCACTGCAGCATATTGCGCATCTGCCAGGGCCCTGGTGGCCTCTCTTTGTCAAGTTCTCCCAGGTGAGGACTTTTCCCATCCATAGGAGCCATCCAAATATAGTGATTTTAGTGGGGATTTTCCACCCCCAGAATGGATGGAACTCTGTGGAAACTGTGCCAGCGTTCCTGCCTATGATGTCTCTATAAACGTCTTTTACAATGATCGATTTGTTTTTCATAGAGCCGTTCCAAACTATGATATCACCACCTGGAGTGTAGCATAGTCCTACTCCTCTGAGCACATCCCGGACAGTATCCCATTCATCCACTGCCACACCATGTAATCCTATATGTCCTGCACTTTTAAAAATTGGGGCCACGAAATACCATTCCTGGATGACCTGTACTAGGTAGTTGATTCCTTTATGAGCCAAAGAATGGATCAGATGTAACGATGGCCCCTGTCCATTATGAATATTTATCATGCCCCGACAACCAACAGGAATGTGACTCCCATCCCTGAAAGACAAAACCAGTCGTTGTTCAATAAGCGACAGAATTCTCTTAAAATTGGTCCATATAACAGATAATTTATTGGGGAGCTAGAGGGCGTGACAGCTGAGTTTGTGAGGATGTCTCCATCAACATATTTAGCTCTTATGATTGTTGTCCACATGTTATCACCCGTTATGGCCCTCCAGAACGCTTTCATGAGAAGAGCCATGTTAAAAACCCGGGTGTTCAGAATGCCCCATACGTTCAAGTCTTTTGGACAACAGAGAGTCTGAAGACTGCATAGATGGAATTTCTTCTCCATTTTGACACCTCCCCACAGAAATTTAGAGATGATTTGATTGATTATCTTAATGATGGCCTCTGGAAAATATAAAAGGTGTCCCCAGTAAACAACCATCTGAGACAGAACTGCTTGGATCATAATAAGTCTCCCTCCCATAGTGAGCCACCTGTGTGTCCATCTTTCAATGCGGGATATAATGTTATCCATCAGCCAGTACCAATCTCTATTCCTGTAACCACATGGCTTGAGGGAATATCCTAGATATTTGAAACCTGCAGCAGCCTATCTATATTCCACCCCTAGGAACTCTGCTATAAACTGAATCTCCATTAAGTCACCAAAATCATATATAAGGAAAGACTTACCCTTGTTAATGCACAGACCAGTTGCAGATTCAAATCGTGTGAAGATAATGTGAATATAGAACCAATAATTCCTTTTGCCCTCGTAAACAAATGGGCCTTCTGCCTTGATTTGTTTTGTAGAACGAAGGATAGGCATATGCTTTTATGTTTATATAGCATAAAAGTGATTAATTAGTCGTACATTATAATAATATGCTTATTTAAAACATGGATGACTATTAAAACAAAACAAAGGTGGCGAGGGACTATTAGTGACTTGGTGCCTCCTATTTGAATCAGTAAATTGAAATAAAGTAGGGTGTTTAAAGCAGAGAGTTAAGGAAATAACTATATTTAAGTTCATTTATATGAAAAGAATTAAAAAAATTTGTTGTATACAAGTTTTCAAACTTGGACCAAATAAGGAATAAAATATATATTTTGAAACCCATATTAAATATGATTTAATGGCCTTTTGCAAAAATAAAATATCTTTTCAATAGAATGAGAGTTAGCTACAAATTAAATATTCCAAAATAGAAATTTATCCAATTCAAATTTGTTAAAAGAAATATTAACATTAGTCATACAAAAATATATAATTAATAAATTAATTATTGAATATTTAACTAATTTCCATATTTTCAAATGCATACTTTAATATTTACTATAAATTTTTTTATTCATTTCATCTAATATATAATTTTGCTTTACTTCTTTTTCCATCTCTAATATATAATTTTGTGTATAGTTATTCTTTCGAAGTGCAGTAAAACATAGAAATTCAAAATAGTCCTATCATATAGTTGCTCATTAATTGAATTTTTTATTAGTAGATGTGAATTTTTTTATTAGTAGATGTGAATATTTTGCTTTTATTTGGGGAAAGGAAAAAAATTACTTTAACAAAATCAATATCACTTGATAAATTAATTGAAAAAGAATATATATTGTTATGATTTGGTGGACTTTTCAAACCAGCTAATGTGGTTCATTCTCAGGACAATAATGTAGTTCATCCTCACGACAATAATGTGGTTCATTCTCAAGATAAGATGAAAAAGATAAATCAATCATCATGAATAAATAGTAAGGATGCAACATTGCAGTTAGTTAATTAATTGTTAAATAGATTATTTAAATATTTAATAATTATTAAAAATTAAAGATGATAAAATAAAATATTTTTAATTATTTCAAAATTTAATAATTTAAATTTTTCAATAAATATTTTAATATTTTAATAAATATTTTAAATATTATAATAAATATTTTGAAAGGAATTTCAAAATTCTATTTAATAATAGGGGAAAATATATTAAATAAGGGACAAGGCTAAGAAGAGGGAAATATATAAAAATAAAGGACAGAAATAAGAAAAATAAATATTAAGGAAAGAAAAAAAAGACCACCAAGGCACGAAGAAAATAATTAAGGATAAGGAAAATAAGGGAGAAAGATTAAGAAAGACTAAGAAAAAAGTAACAGAGACATAATGGAATAGATAACAAAACTCGGGAAGAAGAATGAAATCAATCGAGCTAGAGTACATCTCTTACCCAATTTCCATCCATCATCCCTATTGAGATTCTTAACATGCCTTTCAATCTCAATAGCCTCCCGAAGCTTCCTATTGTGGAAAGAGTCGACCTTAGCAATGACCTTGGATTCCTCAATGCAGATATGGTGATAGGATTTTTTCGCATGTTCCGTAAGAGTTGATGTGAGAGAGTGATTGTGTCTAATGTCTGCAACATGCTTTTGGATTCTCCATTTAATGGATCACCCTGTTTATCCAATATAGGGAATAATACATGAACAAGGAATCATGTAGACACTTTCATGTCCTTAGGGTCAACAGGGTCCTTGACAATACCGAGATAATTCTTAATAGTACAAAGGGGCTTGAACGATGAGGATACATTATTCTTCCCGAGGACATGGGAAATTTTGTCCATTGTCCCTTGGATAAACAGGAGATGAACCTTGGATATGTCAAGGAACCTATTAACCCTAAGGGAATTAATGGTGTCGACATGATTCTATGTTCCTGTGGTATTCCCTATATTGGAGCAACAGGGAGATCCATTAAACATAGAATCCAAGAGCTTGTTGTAGACATTAGACACAATCACTCTCGGGAATCAACTCTTGTTGAACTTGCTGAGAGCGATTGAGGCTTTAATGAAGTAAATTTACAGGTTGTATTAGGGGTTGGTCACCTAGAAGCATTGGATGGCTATTGGGGCTTTTGTTTCATGTGTAGAAAGCTAGTGTTGGAGGGGGGTCCCCTATGTCTGAAGAGCGTTTTTTTCTATATTTTTGCAATAGTTTAGTCATGCGCAGGGGCTTTAGGGCGGGTCAAAGCCCCTCATGAATTTTAATGGGTCAAAAGGGTAGATCAAAGGGCCACAAACCACGGTTTAAGGACCATAGAGTAGCACAAACTCATGGTATAAATATATGTCTAGATCGAGTATTAGAAGGCCGTTTTTGGATAATTTTGAATGTGAATGATAGATTTGGCTACTTTGCGATATTTTGTGTGGATTTTTCTCGGTATAAGGCTCTTGTTGGCTGTGTGCATGGAGACCTTCATCTTGCTCTGTGAAGATCCTGCTAGATGTGTGTGTGATTTATTGAAGGGTTTTGTATGAAGGATCTGAACTGATATTAATAAAGGAATGTTGTTGTGGATATATGAGTTCTATATGCATATTTTGTTTATGTTGTGAATGTTTCTGCATCTTATCTCTGATTTTTGTATTTTTTCTGAATAGATCTCTTCTGAAACTGTGTTATATAACTGCTTATTGGATGGATATGATGATATAAGGTTCTGATATTATGTGTTAAGGGTTACTATTTTGATTCTAGAAGATGTGTTAACTTGTGAAGGGTATTCAACATATTTGACCTAAATTTTTCTGTAAGGGTTTCTTGGTTAGGGATTTTGTTTTAGAGGTATCTTTATGGTTGTTTTGGATCTGAAGGAACCCACATTAGTGAGACCTCTCTGAGGGTGTGGAAACCTAGTTCCAACACCCTGCATACTGCTTCAGGTGAAACTTTGACATGCGCAAGTAG
The DNA here is from genome assembly GCA_034641835.2 of Pinus albicaulis. Classification (NCBI taxonomy): domain Eukaryota; kingdom Viridiplantae; phylum Streptophyta; class Pinopsida; order Pinales; family Pinaceae; genus Pinus; species Pinus albicaulis. Next base: position 182,628 of record JAXQQM020082944.1, on the reverse strand, counting down.
GTCACTATTGAAAGGGCCAATAGTAAGAGGATTTTGTTGGTTAACCTCAACTCCGAACCTAGTTCAGCACCCATCGAGCCAACAAATGGTTATTTTTTTAGGATGTGGAACATTTTCAAAGATTTTGGGTGATGTCGAGAGGTTGTTGGCAGTCATTAAAGCCTAAACTTGAGGACTGATTTGAAAAAAGAAAATCAAGAGTTTTCCCTAAAATAAAATAGAAGTAAGAAGCTATCACCTGAAGTGTGGAAGAATAAGTATATTTTCACTGAGGTCCATGAGATATTCTTCGTAACCTTTGCACATGAACTGGAGGAGTGGTTGGAAAGGTTATCAGAATTCCAAACCTATTGGAAGGGCGATTATGTCACGCAGTGGACCCCTAAATTGATCTAATAGTTGGAGAAGACTGATAATTCCATTACCTGAACTGTAGATCACTGGGTTGATAGTGTCTTGGTTGGGTTTGTAACAGATTTTGTAGTCAATGATTTTTTTTTCCTACTCTAAAGCTGAAAGGAAATTTTTCAAAGGATTGAGGGGTAAGTTCTTAGAAACTTTTCCTATGTTGATTAAGATTATATTGTGTGAAAATGGTATGTTTTGTAGCCACATCGAGTGAATGACCCCTGATGAGGGAAAAATCACTATGCGAAGTGGTAAATATTACTGGGTCAATCAGAGAGGGGGAAGATCTGTATCCAGTCCTTTAAGAAATTCCCCTAATATAAACAAAAGCAAAGCTTCACACGTTGAAACTATCCCTCCTGTTAGGACACCATCAAATTTGCGCAGGGGTAAGAATCCTCCTACCCCACCACCACCCCCACATGCGGAAGATATGGCCGCGCATATGAAGCCACCCACCTTTAAGGGTGCGGGGGATAAGGATATGGAGCGATTTTAGCTTATGGAAAATGTGGTGTGTGCTATGCAGAATGTCAATATGGATGTTGTCAATAGAGAATTACTGGCTATGGCCTTTGAAGGTCGCACTTTCAATTGGTTCATGGGATACATTACTCAAAATGTATATCCCACGGTTCAGTAGATTAAGGATGCCCTAAAGTAGCCATTCCGAAAACCAAAATCCTATTCTCAATGCGTAATAGAACTGAAAGATATTAAGCAAGGGCCTATGGAATGATTTTGGGAAGCTGACCAACGACTAAAGTAAACCATCAGCGACAAAGGATTTTCTTATGATGATAAGCAGCATAAGTAGTGGTTCATCGCCATACAATTGCACATCTGCATGGGTCTATGGGTCACCAAAATATTGATTCCTAGGAAGAATCTCTAGAAATTGCTATGAAGTTATATTTTTTTCCTAGATATGATGCTTAATTTGGAGTGCTGCGAATTCAAAGCCAGTTAGAAGCTATGCACTTGGAAATTCAGAATTTAAGAAGATACTGGAGTAAGGAAGTTGGTGCAGATTTCTTGTGCATACGTTGTAAGGGAGATGACGACACCAAAAACCAGTGCCCTCTACTGTTGAATTATATGGAAGTTGGGGGACCAAGTCCAATTCGCCTGACAAATGTTGTTGGGCCTAGTACCCCGAGACAGTGGTGCGTTAATTTTTGGGTGGCTGGGTTACATGATACAGACCACTACCTGCGATTAGGAGCCTAGTTACCATAATTGAGGCAATAATGGTGCAAATTCCGCTCTTCAGTTGGTCACGATGAGCACACCTACTGAACGTATGACCTGATGATCGACAGAGCGAACCTTTACAGAGTGCAGGATGACCCTTTTTTGTCAACATCTCCCTATGGATGAGTAGGATCCCCAGCAAGAGGAGGGGGATGGGGGAGAGGTGGAGGCGCAGGTCGAGGGATAAGACAACTAATTTGTTATAAATGTGGAGATGTTGGACACTATGCACGTGACTTCCCGAACCCTGCACTATAATCCAATAGGTACTCTAGGTAATTTGATCATATAATTGAACATTGTCATGTGTTCATAGCTAAAATGCAGGAAAAGTAATAGATGCCAACATATAACATATACATGGTTAAGGTTGAATAGTGCGATGATGGTCCAAGTGTAAATGTAATAACACGCAGTGGTGTTTCCACCAAAGGAAATTAGGGAAAGGCCACCTCGGAGCCACTGATCATAAAAGAATCTGACAAGAAGGAAGGCATAAACCTACAGAAAGAAAAAGTGTTTTTTATGGAGGCCAGGAAGGATTTTGCTGATGTGGGAGCATCCACGTTAAGGACTCCCATGGAACCAAAATTTGGTGATGAAGTTAAACCATTCCTATAAGCCTACATTAAGATACTGTGCAATCATAAGGCAGTAGATAATCTCCAAGACTTGATAGATAGTTTTGTGGAAAAATATGTGCCTCGGACAGAAAGCAAGGCCGTGAACAAGTTTTATAAGCATAAGAAAAGAAATGGTAGGGAAATGCACATGACTGTGCAGATTGGAGACTATGATATGGATCATATCATCTTGGATATGGGATTTGATGCAAATGTATACCTAAGCAAACCTGGCAGAATATGGGAGAGCCAAATTTGGAATGGTCCACCATTCAGCTACGCATGGACAATCAGAAAAATATCATTCCACTTGGCAGGCTTCCGCATGTTGTGGTAGAGATCGCTGGAGTAAAGGTATGAGCTAATTTTTAGGTTATAAAAATTGTGGATGATGCAGACTCCGATCCTGCACTGTTAGGATTGGATTGGGAAATTGATATAGAAGGCATCCTCAATATGAAGAGAAAACCTATGATTTTTGAGAATAAAGGTACGCGGGTGATAGTCCCACTTGATCTAGGAGAAGGAGAACAATACACAGAACTAGTGCATGAAGGGGATGATGTTGACCATATATACAAACTAAATCTCTGGAACAAAGAATATATCAACCCTACAACTAATGGTATGCTGAACTGGGAGAAGGATAGCTCCTTTTTTTTCTGATTCTGATTGCGAGATTGAGAATTCACAAAGCTAGTTGCACGATGTTTATGCACTGCGTTGCCTCAATATCACAAAGAACTTCTGGTGCATCTCATCTGAGGTAAGATAACTACCCTAATTTTATGGTTTTGGTAGTGTCAAATAATTTTTGGAGGATTTAGAAAAAATTGTGCTAGAGGAACAAGGATTTTGGGCTCTTGATTTGGCTATGCATGCCACTCCAGTGCGTTGGTGGGAGATGCACAATGGAGCTTTCCAGGACTGGAAGGAATGTAGACAAATGATGACGCTATTCTTTGAAATTCCTTCCACTACACAAATTGAGTTGTTCTATTGTCAGGGCGATCCGTGGAAGAACTTGGCCATGTGGATGAAGATATGGGATGAAAATACATGCATTGAATGGGTTCATAGGTTTTTCCACTCGTTGGGACCGGTACCTACCACCTGGTATTTAGAAGTTGAGCTACATTGAGGTACTCGAGACTACAAGTTTACAGTGACTGAAGATTTCGTGGCAAACTTTGGCTGTGTGGGTGGCTCGAAGAAATTGGATGAAGCCCTGTAGGACATCGATGCTCTGGTATTTGATGAATCTTGGCCCCAAAGGGAATGTGTTGCACTGGCCTGGGATGCATAGATGAAAAAAATTGTTAACTGCATAAACCTTTCAATTGAGGATAATGAATATGACCCAAAAAATGTTAATATCCCATAATTGGAAGGAGAGCCCATAGTTGAAGGGCCTGCATTAGGGATGGTGGATATTACTAACCCTGTGAAATCGAAGGAAGTCAACATTGGGACAGAATAGCAGCCCAAGTTGGCCAATATTGGGGACTACAAAGATGATGATACAATAGGAAATATTGCAGAGCTATTGACAGAGTATCAAGATCTCTTTCCTACAAAGTTCTCTGAGCTGAACGAAATTGTAGGGGACTTGGGTGTCATGAAGATCACGCTGAAACTAGATGTGCACCCTGTCAAATGGCACCCATATCAATTGAGCCCCAAATACAAGAATAAAATAAAGGAGGAGTTATAAAATATGATGGTTGTGGCATCATTGAGCCAGTCAAACAGTCTGATTCGTTAAGCCCAATGGTGGTTCAGGAGAGAAATACCAAAGGAGAAATAAGGATTTCTGTTGATATGCGCAAGTTGAATGCTTCCTGTGTGCATGACCCCTTCCCTACTCCATTTTCTAATGAAATACTGGATAATGTAGGAGGAAAAGAAATGTATTCATTTACTGATGGATTTTCGGGCTATCGTCAGATCAAAATTTCTCCAGAAGACCGCAGCAAGACCACCTTTGTCACTGAATGGGGTTCTTTCCAATACACTGTCATGCCATTCAAATTGAAAAATGCACCTACAACCTTCTCGAGTGTGGTCGTGGCTGTGTTTAATGAATTCATGCATAATTTCTTGGAGGTATATTTTTATGACTGGATAATGTTTGGATTGTTAAAGAAACATGTGGCGAACCTGCGAATGATGCTTGACACTTATAGGAAGAACCTTTTGGGATTTTTTTGGGGCATATAATATGTATGCAAGGATTGACGGTAGACCTAGTGAAGATCGAGGTTATCATCAACGTATAAGTTCCTACCAATTAGAAACAACTGCGCTCCCTCTTAGGACATACGAGCTACTACGGGAAGTTTATCAAAGGGTATGCTATGATTGTTGTGCCAATGGAGAAGTTGCTAAAGAAGGATGTAGAATTTTTCTGGGATGAAGAATGTTAGAAGAGCTTTGAGTTTCTAAAGGAGAAAATGGTCACTGCACATATTTTGATATTCCCAGACCGGTCTAAGGTTTTTCATGTGCATGTGGATGCATCTGGTATAGCACTTGGGGTTTTTTTAGTGCAATCAGGAGAAGGAGATATTGATCACCCGGTCACTTTTTCTAGTAGGAAGCTCTCTAGCATAGAGTGAAACTACTCAACTACAGAAAGGGAAGGATTGGCCATGGTATACACGCTGCAAAATACAAACACTATCTGCTAGGAGGGTATTTCAAAATTTTCATTGATCATTCTACTTTGAAATACCTAGTCAATAAGCCTGTGTTGGGGGGAATATATATCGATGGTTGTTAATTTTTCAGGAGTATGACTTTGAGATTATTGTGAAGCCAGGAAGACTGAATGTTGGGCCTGATCATCTGTCACGAATTAAAAATGGGGAAGAACAAACCAGTCTAGAGGAAGGGTTACTTGATGCCCAACTCTTCACTATCAAGGTGGTTGATGAGAACTTCAATGATATTATCCATCTTATGACCATGAGAACAACACTTGCAGAATACCTAGTCCAGCAAAAGAAGGATTTGGTTGCACGTGCAACTAATTTCACCCTAATTGTAGGTCATCTCTATAAATTAGGAGAAGATGAAGTACTAAGGAGATATGTGTTGGAACATGAAATACAGTATATCTTGGCTTAGGCTCATGGAGGTGTTGCAGGGGGCCACTATGCTAGGAAATCCATTGCACAAAAGGTGTTGCGTTCTGGGTTATGGTGTCCCATGATACACAGTGATGCACAAGAATACTCTCAGGCCTGTGATGCATGTCAGAGAAAATTAAAGCCCTCACTTAGAGATGAAATTCCCCTGCAAGCGCAGATGGCCTTGGAGGCATTTGAAAAATGAGCTATAGATTTTGTTGGACCAATCAACCCTCCTGGAAAAAATACCAGAGCAAGCTATATCATTACTGCAACTGATTATGTAACTAGGTGGGCAAAGGTGAAGGTAGTCAAGGACTGTACTGCAGATACTACTGCGTATTTTATCCTTGAGCACATTTGGACCAGCTTTGGATGCGCGAAGATTTTTATGAGTGATACAGGTATGCACTTTGTTAACGAAACAATTGAAGCTTTGACAGAGGCTTTCCAGATCCATTATAAGAAGATTGCCCCTTATCACCCACAAGAAAATGGCGTAGTAGAATATTTCAACAAGACCTTCGAGAACGCGCTCACAAAGATCTGTAATGCTAACCGAGATGATTGGGACATGTGAATCCCTTATGTGCTATGAGTGTATAGGACAACATGAAAAAATTTGATGGGAAAAACACCATTTAGGATGTTCTATGGGCAGGAAGCCACCAAATCTCTAGAGGTGCAAACCTCTTTTTTGAGTGCAAAACTTGAGGAAAGGTTTGCACCTCTAGAGATTTTATCCCTCTCGGCGCTTGATAGATCTAGAGTGAATATGGATCTATCAAGCACCGAGAGGGATAAAATCTCTAGATGTGAAAACATATTTTTTGAGTGAAAAATTTGAGGAAAGGTTTGCACCTCGAGAGATTTGATCCCTCTTGGTGGTTGATAGATCTAGAGTTAAGATGGATCTAGGTAGGTTTCTGTTGTGTGCGAACAAGGAGAATATATCAATAATATGAGGAACATATGATTAATTTTATCAATAATATGTAAATACATCTAATATTAATATAACCATTTTTAATATGCTAAATATGTTTGAGATTTACTGATTCATTTAATTTTAAATTTTCTTAGTTACCTCAGTTTGTTGAGATGATAAATATTGTAAAATAACTTTAATGATGAAATAACATTTTTGAAAGCAAAGTGACAATGTAATAATATTTAATGATATAAAATGTGAATAAAAGGAATGTAGTCAATTAGAAATATCCTTCATTGTGATCAATCTCAAACTACTTTCCTCTACTATTCTTATTTTCACCCTTGTTAGTTTTGTCATCCTTCCATATTGATTATATGAAAAAGTCAGTAGAATTCATAAATCATAAACAATTTAAATATTTAGCTCGATTTTTTGTAGTAAACATCATACCTTGTCTCTCTAGCTCTCCAGTATTATTAGGTTCAATTACTATAGCACAAAAATTTTTCTACATTGCCAATTATGTTTTCTGCTTATCGTGAAATCAATGCACACTATTAATCCAATGAATTTAAAATGAATATACCATCATACATGCAATTACATAAAGTCATAAATGAACATATACACTTAAATGAATGCATCTAATGCAAGAAGTAAAATAAGATTATAAAACAACATCTACATAGAAATCAATGAATGTAATGCGAGTAATCATATAGGATTAAAAATCAACATCTACACTCAAATCAATGCATCTAGTTCAAGTAAGAAAATATTATTAGAAACCAACATATACAATAAAATCAATGCATCTACTGCAAGAAATCAAATAGGATTAAAGATCACCATCTACTGTAAAATGAATGCATTTAGTGCAAGCAATCAAATAGGATTAGAAACAATTTATATTGAAATAAATGCATATAGTGTAAGAAATCAAATATAATTATAAATCAACGTCTACATTGAAATTAATGCATGTAGTGCAAGCAATCAAATAGGATTAGAAATCACCATCTACACTAAAATAAATGCATCTATTGTAAGAAATATTATTCCCTCTCTCCCCCTTCCATATATATATATATATATATATATATATATATATATATATATAGATCCCTCCATGTCTCCTTCTTTGTCTCTTTATCTCGCCCCGCACACACACTCTCTCACTCAATATTTATCAATCTCTTTGTCCCTCCCTCAATGTCTCCATCTATCTCTTCTTTCTCTTCACCTTCCATATATATCTCTATATCCCTTTGTCTCTCTATATCAACCCCAAAACATACACTCTGTTTGTATAATCTATCTATCTATCACTCCCTACTCTCCCTCCCTCACTCTCTGTTCCCCTTCCCTCCCTCTCCCATGCTTTTATCTATCTTCGCTCCTGTTATCCACTCTCGAGCTCCTTATCAGTCCCTCTCTCTCTCTCTCTATATCTCTCTCTCTCTCCAACTTTCACTCTCTAGGTATTTATTCTTTCCTCCCTCCCCACCCCCCGATCTCCATCTCCTTTTCCCTACCTCTCTCCACTCTCTCTCTCTCTCTCTCTCTCTCCAAATTTCACTCTCTATGACTTTCTTCTTTCCTCCCTCTCTCCCCCCTCCATCTCCATCTCTCTTTCCCTACCTCTCTCCACTCTTTCTCTCTCTCTCTCTGCACCTTCTAACTTTTTCACTGTATGCCTCTCTCTCCTTCTCTCCCACATTCTCTCCATCTCTTCTTACTTGTCTTTTTACCTCACCTCCAAACATACACATACTCTCTCCATATCGCCCTTGTCACTTCCTCTCCCTCTCCACTTGTTACTCTCTATAAAACCTCATTTCTTGAGTGTTCCTAAATATAAATAGGATTATGGAGTAAATATAAGTGACTAATTAGAAGATATAATAATTAATTAGCATATATAATAAACTCTCAAACATACATGATCCTTTATGCATAGGCATATGCCTTTATGTTTATGTAGCATATAGAATAAACTCTCAAACATACATAATCCTGCCTAAGATTAAACCATACATCAATTTACCCTTTATTTTTTGGGTGATCGAAACTATTATCTTTTCCTTCCCTGCACTTCGAGACAAATGGGCCTTCTGCCTTGATTTTTTTTGTTGAATGAAGAATAGGTATAGACTTCTATGTCTTTATAGTGATTAATTAGTGACAAAATAAAATAAAATGTTTATTTAAAACATGGCCAACCATTAAAAAAAAATAAGTGTGCCCAATGGCTTGGTAGCTCCCGTTTGAATCAGTGAATTGAAATAAAGTAGGATGTTTAAAGGAGAGTTAAGGACATAACTATGTTTAAGTTCATAAATATTAAAAGGTTAAAAATAAAAATTTTATTTAAGGGCCATTTGTATAAATAAAATATCTTTTCAATAACATGAGAGTTATCCAGAAATTAAATATTCCAAAATAAAAATTATCAAATTTAGATTTTTTAAAAGACATATTAATTGTAAACTATTATTCATACAAAAATATATAATATAAAAATATACAATTATTTATAAAAAAAAATTAAATATTTAATTAATTTATATATTTTTATGTTTATTATAAAAATGTTATACATTGTAATATAACATTTTTTAATAGTTAAGAGCATTTTTTTCCTCCTAAAAGGTTAATAGAACATCTAGCAACCTGACACCAAATATTGTGATTTAGCAAGAGTCGAAAATGGGAGAGCCTACTCCTTGCGCCCAGATCATAGGAGGGCATATACTCAATGGGATTTGAACCTTGGTCTCATTGGTTTCGCCCAACGAAACTTGTTTAAACCACATATCACTTTATTATGTCTTTGTATACTTACCAGTGAAATCCCTAAATGGAGGTGGGTCCCTTGTCCCACAAACAAGGAGGTCTCATACACCAATTTAGTGTTTCACTTCATTGTGACCTTAAAATTGGATAATAATAATAATATTAATTTTATTTATATTTATGCATATAAAATTTGATTATATTTCCTTTTTCCATCTCTAATATTTCATTTTTCTTAATTGGGATTTTTATCCAACTTTCTCATTAGTTACTCCCCAATGGATGAACATAGCATTTAACTAATCATTGGTGATGTATTGGTTAATTTTTTTACCATATTTTTGTCTCTATCCTATTTTTTTACATGACTCAAATGTATTATTTAATTTTTTTATGCATGTAAGCTCCAAGGTACTAAAGGAAGTTTGTAAGTCAACTTCCTAGATAATGAGTTGATTTTGATAGGAAGTGACTCATGACGGGAGGGCCTTGATTTATCCCCCATCAACGATATGAAATGTGTATCAATACTTGAGACAGAGTGATGCTCATGTAGATATGGTTTAGGAATGAAAAACATGAATGAAGGCTTGATAGTATCGAAGCAGATATCTACTGAAGTAATTCTCTTGAACATATAATTGACACTTTATAGAGTAGGAAGCATCAACCCAAAACAATATATGGAGGATTTTGATATGGTTTGATGAACCAAAGACCCAATTATATTTCCCAAACCAGTAGTCAGGAAGATTAAGTGATAGAGTATGTTCAAGAGTGAATCATTATCATTAATAGGTAAAGTACCTTTTTTCCCAATTTCCTCAACCATTTATGGTCAATACCTGTTTACTTTCGATAAGGTTGAGGAGGATAACATATCCTTGATATGTAGGTTCATTCTTTGGATGAATCCCTCTAATCATTTTTAATGAACCCTAATAAGGAGTGGTTAGGCCCCATTATGTTCGCCAAGTCCATCATTTTTTATTCTCTTATTATTCTAGTGAAGGCATAACTCAACTCCTTTTTCATGTTTAGAGAGTTTGAAAAAGACGCAAAAACAAAACTCCAAAGGTTCCTTTTCGTAAATAGTCTCTTGAGTCTAAAACGGAAGAAAACAATACTCAAGAGAACCTCTTAGCCATGTTCAACTAAGGTATTTATTTTTCATAAATAATGTATCTCATTCTACAAAAGGGTTAAACTTATACTGAGTGAATGTATTTTCATTTATTTTAATGAGTTCGAAAAGACAAGTACTTAGAAATGTTTTTATGTTTTGGGATTCTAAAAAGAGATAAAAAATGGCTCCTTCTGGAGGAATGAGTGATATGAATGGTAGGGTTCTGGTCATGATAGAACTGATCAAAACACCATAAGTTCAAGAGGTTGGATATTAAGACCAATCATTGCAGGGGTTCCTCAGGAAAGGGTAGAAAAACAAGTGAAAGTGATCTACCAAGTAGATGGTGACAATGGAATGAGAAAAACAAGGTTCATGTGGCATAAAGATGCTAATAAAAATGTAAATCAAGAGGGATAGGATGAGAATGGTTTAATTTTTTCACAAAATTCAAACATAGGAAGCTCTGCTTGAAATTGGGTTAACTTTTACACAAGCTTGAAACAAAGAAAAAAATATGCTCGAGATAAGTATGCATGCCCCCATCATAATGACACAATTCTAGGCACATGCCCCCGAAGCTTCATTTCATTCACCTAAGTGGACGACTGGTTACTAATAGGCGGATGGAATGAAAGTTCATTTACAACATAAAGTGAAATGCTAGACTAGTAATTTATGATATCTAATCAAATACTCAAATTGGAAGGGGATATCTTCCATTTTATAATTAACTTGATTCAAGAAAAAGACTATTATTAAGGAAATTGTTTCATTTTTTAATGAGCTTGACAAAAGAAAAGGAACTCCGTTGCAACACCTTGTTTTTTTTTTAATGAGATTGACATAGGGAAAAAAAAATCTACCCGAGACCTTGTTTCATTTTTTAACGAGTTTGACACAAGAAAAGTAACTCTACTCCAAGACCTTGTTTCATTTTTTAAAGAGCTTGACCCAATAAAATGAACTATGCTTTGGGACCTTGTTTAATGACCTACAGGAGACCATGGCTTCCAATAGGTTACTATCATATGGGAGAACAATTCTCTCGAAGGTATACATATCAAAGTGTCTAAGGTAAATATAAAGTTCCAGTGCTGCCAATACATGATGCACTACATCACCTACTAAATCATCAGGAGACATAGATGTGGAATAGGTTGCCACATGATTAACATGTGGCAGGGGACATAATACTTGCACATAAGGACCATTTATTAATGTATGTTTATTGGGAGGAAAATTGGGACCAAAAAATAAAAGTTGGTTAATGGTCACAATTCTTCCTTCATGTAGGAAACCCATCAAATGAAAGAGTGAAGAGAAAAGAGCTCCCATGACATACACATAGTCATGCCCAAGGAGTAAATTAAAATCCAAAGGGCCTTGGACTACCATCACACCGATATAGACATTATTTCCTCCCGAAGTAGTAGGAATATGAGGAGGGATCCCTAATGGTTGAATGTTTTCTCTGTTAAAGGAAAACATATTCTAGGTAATGAGCACAAGCGTTGGAGAACCTAATGCTTGCCAAGAATTAAAGGACAAAATACTAAGATACATTCCTTCATCTATGAATTTTCTAGGTATAGACATATTATAATCGTGTATTATGATCTAGAAGAGCACATAAGGAGGAAGATGATACCGTGCCAGACGACTCCAATCAAAGGAAGTGACCATACTACTTGGAGGGGATGTCATGGGAATGAGATAACTTCACCCTTGTGTTATGAGAATGGATAACTTCTCCCCTTTGCTGTGGGAATCAGAGGATTTCACATCGGTACCGTAGGAATGAGAGGATTATCCCCTAATGTCGTTGGAATGGGATGATTTCCCCCAACTTCAGGTGGAATGGAAGGATACCCCCTCATTTCATTGGAATATGAAGAAACGAGAAGACCCTAAGTAGTATTAAGTTCACTCTATACAAGAAAGCTACAATAAACTGAAGGTGGAATCAAGTCAAACATTTTCTCAATCAATGATTGGTTAGGAACTGAATCATGAGATTCACGTTCATAGAGAGAGATATTGATTGGATTTGGATTCTAATCAATTACTTCATAAAATAGTGGAGGATTGGGAGAAATATTATGATGATCAGTTGAAAGACAAGGCTAAGAATTTGTAAGGTTTTCAAACACCTTTGAGGCTTCATCTATATAAGGAAAAATGTTAATAGGATGATTACCTTCACATAACATACATGGAAACTTAACTTTACCCTTTTTCCCATGGCTCTTACCATCACTGGTTGAAATTTTATTACCAACATGATCTCCAAACGCTGATGAAAAGGGGTGATGTGAACCATTGGACCACACTTCTAATGCCTTTTGAATATCAGGACAATCTCTAAGAAGGTTTCCACCCTTACATAAATTTCAATGGAATTTAACTTGGTGGGGTTGATTGGAAGGTTTCTCCATAATAGTTGCATTGGTAGCAATGGTTTCTTGCTTCCCCCCTGGTTATTTTTCCTCTTCTTCCTCATCCTTTTATTCTTCTTCTTAGCTTCCTAGTTACTAGAATCATGAATTTCACAAGGGAAAAATTTAATGATGGAATTTTATCTTAAATTTTAGCAACCTTGGCGAATATTACTAGTACCTAATATCCAAATTTTAAAATTTTTGATGATAAATTTGTAAAAGTATTTATATTTCTAATTTTTTAATATTAGGAAATATATAATATTGGTGATTTTTAAGGTAAAATAATTTTATACTATAAAATTTGGGTGAATTCATTTTTAGAAAAAGGGAAATTGGAAATTTTTTTTTTGAAAAAAGCATGGAATATTAGCCCACCTACGAATATTAGCCCCTAGAATTTTCCCTGAACTTCACTTGGTGGGGAGGAAGAAAGGGATGAAAAAACAATAGTTGAAGAAGGGAAAGGGTCAAATTTAGGATCAAGATGAGGTTGATTTTGTTCAATTGGAAGATAAATTGCTTGAGGTTTAGTTTGGATATTAAGAATGAAGGAGGTGAAAAGAAACCAAACTGGAAAACCAATGGTAAATTTAGGAAGGGATAATGTATCCATATAAGGAGCACCAATATTTACAAAATAAGAAAAATGACTAGGATTCTAGCCAGAGTGGTTTCCTTGATTGGTAAATTTGGGAACTATCGACATTAGTCTCAACCGAAGATATACTAAGAATTTTTTCCATGGTGAGGATTTTCTTTTGTGGTAAATTAATTGATTGTAGAATTTAAAGGCACAAAATAAAATGAAGGGGTAACTAGGAAATTTTTTTACCAAGTCACTATGAACTTCAATATACCACCTTGGTGAACCAAGCCTAATTTATGTATGAGCAAGAAATCTCCTTGAATGTTGTGTTCGATGTATCATTGTGTATAAGGGAGATGACTCAATAACCTAAGGTGGGATAGAAACTAAGTGGGGACTTCAAAAATATACCAGAAGGTATGTGGAAGCGTAGTCTATAGTAGCACTATCTAATTCCTAACCAAATGATGAGAGCGTTCCCATACACGTTTAATGCATGGAGCTCCATCCAATATACCTGAACATACATCGAGAATGATCTTGTACACTTACGTATGTGGAACATGATATCGCCCCCAAAATCCAACGCTAGAAAAAATGACAACTACTATCCTTAAACATGTTGAAACACGTCTCTAGCCTATACCTCTAATTATTTTCATTAATGTGACAAATTCTCCTTAGGTTTATTCAGTGAATTTTATATTTTATCTTGAATTATGTTTCTATTTCAAGGCTCAAAACTTGATGTCACCTAAACACACCTACGATGCAACTAATATGAAAAAATATATCTTTCATTTTCATTTTAATAATGAAAGGCATAAATAAGTATGGGAAGAGGACATTAATCAACAATGCAACAAACAAGTAATGAAACAATCGATCTCCTCAACTTCACTATTCCAATAAAAATCAAAAGCCTATATGCAATGCAAATAATTATTTTTCTTTTCTTTTCTTTTAATGTTTCAAATGAAATGAAAACTAAGATGCAACAATATTATTGATAAAATAAATTAGACAGAATAGGACTATAATATAAATTTATTTAATTCAAACAATAATTAAGTTTGATGTTTAAAAATGACCTAATTTATAAGAAAAAAAAATTACCTAAGGGAAATACAACCAAATGGAAACTTTAAGATGGCTTTCAAGGGACAATAAAAAAATAAAAAAAAGCTCAAGAAAACATTATGAACCAAATCAGATCAAAGAGCAAGGAAATAAATTCAAAATTTTTACATCCTACTAGATTAGCGCAGGTGCAAAATAGGAGACACGGCATTGTAGTGTAGGTGCAGAACAAGAGAAAGTACATTGCAATGCGTATACATTGGATCAGCGCATGTGCATAACATGGGAAAGTGTACTACAATGAAAATAGGCTCGATCAGCATAGCTGAAGAATAGGAGCAGGTGCGCTCAAATGTAGATACATTGAATTAGAGCAGGTGCAAAATAGGGGAAATTGTGCTATAACATAGGTATAATATCAAGTGCAGTGGGGTGCTCTGTCTTAGAACATAGATATGCGTTGGGGTATTTTTGGTCAAAACATGACATAAGAAACCCAACCAATCTCAAAAAGATGTTTTCTTAATATCAATGAATTTTTGAGCGAGTCAATTAAGATTAGTTTAGGGGTTGTAAAGGTTCTAAGGTAAAGTAAACTACTAAGGGAAGAATCGTAAACTCCCTATTGGAGTCGCTAATTTCTTATGTAGAATTTACAATTGCAGAAAAAGATGAATTCCGTATACCTAGTGGACTGGTCTAGAACAAAAAGAGAAAAAAATCATAGAGTCTTCCTTGGAGAATTTAGATAATGGGAAAAAGGCCTACCTTGAATCCTTAGAAATATTTCTTCTCCCACTCACTTTTCATCTCCAATTGTAGCTCCAAGTTCTATAACTAGAACCTCCACACATGACTAAAACAAGCTAAGGATCCTCAAGATTCATGTAGCATAATAAAATTAATTTATTTAATGAATAAATAATGCATTGAAATACATGAAGTTGATCTTGTAGGTGACTCCTTAGTTTGAATTGTCCTTCATTTTCACAAATAACACCTCATTATAAACCCTAATGCATGAAGATAATAAATCCATTAGGTTTAAGGAAGTATAATAAGGGCCCTATCAATCTCCAAAATCCAACCCTAATGTTATGGATGTAATTACATTTATAGGAGAAGGATGGTAGTTTAGGATTTACCGTTATGGGCTTGAGATCCACATATGATGGGACGATGATATTAAGGGATAAGAGGTGAAGTTTACAAGGTAGGATTAAATAGGATTTGAGTTCTTATCCATGGTAAATGGTTAAACCAACCCTTGGAAGCTTCTAGAAGAGGAAGCTTCGTTATTCTTTTTAATTTTCCCAAATTTCTAGAACCAACACACCTACATAAAGGAGAAAATAGTGTTGACCAATGTTGGTGCCGAAGGAAGAAAATAGTGTCGAACATAGGTGGCTAAAGTGGAAAGGGGCACTGGGGCTAAAAATAGCTATTTTGAGTAGTAAATCCCATAAAATAGGACATTTTTGAAAGGTCATGCTTAGTGATTTGTGAAGGGATTATGAATACATGTTTACGGATGTTGTTTGATCTAATTTGTATGCATATTGACCAGATGTGACAAAATGACCTACACCACTCCCTCTTACTAGTACATTCCTCTTGCCACAATATTTCCTTGTACTTTGTGATGCTACAACCTATGTAATAGTAGTATTTTCAATGAACTTATTGTTCCTTTTTTTAAACCTTATTTACGAGTTCATGGAAAAGGAAAATTCATAATGGAGGTAAGATGGAAATATCAAGGCCATACAAAAATAAAAATACAAAGAGGTTGACTAAATAATAATAGTAATAATCAAGAGAGAAAAAAATATGAAGTCATTATCACTTAATTTAAGAAGAAACAATTAATAATTACAATTATCAATTCCTTTTCTCACAAATCTAAAGGAAAGATATTTTTTTTTTTTGAGGTGGATGCTCATAATTCATTATCAACATTGGCTACTAGTGCCTACTTATTTTCCTTCCTTTTTCTTCCAAGAAAATGGGATGCATAGTGTCCAAAATTTTAAGAAATGCAACACTTCATCTTTGGCATATCCTTATTTTCCTTCTCTTGAAAAGAAGTGGGACTTATACATGAATTCTTCTCGCTAAAGTTTCTGAAGTCCTTTTTGTCAAATTTTCCGAAGTTCCTTCCTCCGTTTCCTTTTCTAGTATAATCTACAAGGGATTTTGTTTCCTCATTTTGGGAATTTGGTGATTTATTCGTGGAAAATAATATATCTTCCTCTTGGACACAATCATTCCATACATCAACAAATGTGTGTAGCTTTAATCATGGACAAATTCCCTGAATAAATTCCTCCCATGAGGAAGGAAATCCATTGAGAGTAATTGCTAACACTGGAAAATTGTACAAGCAGAAGACGACATTATTTAATGTCAAGTAGAAGGATTTACAGGGTTGGAAGACATTATAGAATCTCAAAAGTATTTAAAAATATCTAAGGTCTGAGTAAAAATCAAATTTGAGCAAGTCAAAAATTATTTTGCACGCATTATCCTTCATGAAAAGCACCTTTGCGTGCCTTATGACCTGAAATGCGCTCAATCCTGGGAGTGGTGAAAGTCACTTTCCCGGACCACAGAAAATCACACTCGAGGACAATGATTCCTCACTTGAAGCCACCTAATGAGAACCTCCAAATCCTCCTTAAACAGAAAGTAAGCACACAATGGAATATTTGGAGCACACAAAGGAATAATCCCCCTCTCTTGGATCACCATCCACAATGTACCAAGAGAGGGAAGGAGGATTTGAATTCTCCTATATAAGGCCACCATGAGATGAAGAATTTGTGAACACATTGTTATGTTGTCCAGAATTTCTTAAGCAATATGAGCATTGTGTGATCTGGAGCTCAAGATAGAGGGGACTCAATTGTTGGCCATCCAACAAGTTTAGTCCACCACAGTAGAGAGAGGGATATTTTTCATCGAGGCAAGCTTGGGAGTAAAAACATCCTTGCATCGGGACATAGAACCCATGTTCTAGGGGCCCTTTGGTAAGAGGTTTAAAGTTTCATCCTCATTTCCTACCATCAATGAATAAGAGGGGCTGAAGAGCCACCATTTTAATTATTGCAGTTGTTTGACTCTATTCATAGATTTTGTTTATTTGTTTTATTTTTATATTAGTTTTAGTTTATATATGCAGGCTATTTCTCTATCTAGTATGTTTATGATTCTAGCTTGTTCCACTAACTTGCTTGAATGCACTTATTTTTCTACCTGTTACCAATAACTGAAGTTGATAAACCAAACCCCTTAAGTTGGTGTAATTTCGTACATACGTGAACCAAACACACTAAAACAGGATTGGCAACTCCACTAATGTTTATTACCAAGTTTATGTGGTTGTGCTTCTTCTTTGTAGAGACCCCTATCTATATTCTGGAATGGAGCTGAATTTCCCCCCTTTTCTGTTGTAGTCCCTTGTTCATCCCAAGTGACAAACTCAAGAACAACAACTACAAAAAAAAAAAAAAAAAAAATTTCTTTTGTAGGAATTTGGGCGCTTTTCCTTCACACAGACACGCCCAGGGCGCGCATTCAAAGCTGACTTGCACATAGACATCGCGCATGTTTTAGCCTTTTGTGTGCAAAAGATAGAAAGAAAAAATTCTCTGTCATTTCTATCTTTTCCTTCTTGTAAGGTGCTTGGCAGCCCTTAATACACCTGCCAGCACTAGTTGTGGTACCCTGCAACTTGCTAAAGCTCACTCTTAGCTGCTTTTTGTAGGCTTAGTGTCAGTTTTATTTCAAGTTGATTTTGCAAAGTTCACACACAGTTTAATTAAGGGGGGG
This sequence comes from Pinus albicaulis, assembly GCA_034641835.2. Taxonomy (NCBI): domain Eukaryota; kingdom Viridiplantae; phylum Streptophyta; class Pinopsida; order Pinales; family Pinaceae; genus Pinus; species Pinus albicaulis. The sequence continues at coordinate 164,415 of JAXQQM020082944.1, read as the reverse complement.
GGGAGGAAATAACTTGCATTCAGAAAAAAAAATAATGTTATGCAAATTTAGGTACCAACACACCTAGATAACTAGCCAAAGTAAGTGGCCCAAGTCAACACATGCTTATTTAGTTTCTTTTTTCTAGCGTAAAAGTTATTAGTTTAGTTCAATTTTTGCACTAGGATTTCAGTGCTAGGATTTAATTGTCGATAGAAGAGTAAGAAATATATACTACCTTTGCACCCTCCAATGATCCTAGGTAACCATATGAACACTCTATATTCACAACTCACCATCTCCCTTTAGTTAATCACATAGATTAGCTAGAAAAATAGAAAGCGACCCATATCTTCACATGTTTTTCTTTTGAGCAAGGAACAATACAACATTGTTTAAATAGGGGATTTCGAAAAGGATCATTTCATATCCACGCGTTCAAACTATGTTCTTGTCCACTTTTTTCTCACACACATCCACCCACTAAGCAAAGCAAGGACACCTAAAACTTACTTAACCATTCTCACCAAATTCTCCCCACAGAGGCCACAAAAGAATTTATAGTTTAAGTTAGGATCAAGGGTGTAGGCATCCAATAAGCTGCCTTGATCATTATTCATCATGAAACATAGAATTTAATTCTTTAGGGAGCTTCAAATCCACCTATCAACCCACGGAAAAGAAACATGGGTGTGGTATAGACCTGTTTCATAGGGGGTTAGGCTTAGGCACAGTGCGTGCGATATGAGTTGGGGCTACCTGACCCGACTGATACTCGGTACTGTTAGCTGACTTACCAAGAATCCCAAGTCTCAAACTCTCACGTGGGATGGTGGTGCTTAGTGGCCAAATCTAGGGCATACTTTCCTCATAGGTGACGGTACAGGCAAGCGCCAAATTGTCTACCCTTACCTTGGTGGATTTTCATCGGCTGACTAGGGGCGTCACCAGATCTTATGGGACATTGTGCCAACACTCACAAGGTATATTCTCAAGGCCCAGTTACATTTCAGTGTGTGAGGAGGAATAGGTCTTCTAGGATTTTTAGTATCATACAAAAACAAACAAAAACCACTTTTTTGATTGCTTGATCACATAGAATTAATTTAAAGGGAAAAATTATTTTTATTTTCGCTTTGTTTCATGTATGTGATCATAATTTTTCTTCGATCTTAGACTCTGTCCTCTCAAATTTTTCCAAAACCAAACCTAATCGACACCATAACGGACCCAATGGGACCTCGTCGATCTAGACATCTTTTGGACCTCCCTCCATTACTGAGAGGGGTTCCAAGTCTTTCACCGTTTAGGCGTCAAAGACGGAACGCTGCCACAATTATTGGTTCATACTTTATTGGGGCATCCCTAGTTGGGAACCCTGGTTGGTCTATCAACACTAGAACACACACCACTCCTCCCATAACCCCTAGGGGGCAGAGGAGTGTGACCCATTTAGGAAGCTAGTTGAATATACAGCAGGGTATGTCACAAAACAACCCTCTTCCTAACCAAAATTTTATGTTTTCGCACATTTCAATGGCCTCAACCTCCAACTCACCTTTCTTAGCTTCATTGAATCTACCCGACTTAACCAAGCTTACGAATTATCCCATCACACTCAACCCTATCTGGCCTCCCATGCCCATGAAGCTCCCTTCAGATATTACAAATCTCAAAGGAAGGAAGACAAAACACCCAAATAATCATGTCATGACCTTCCACCTATGGTGCTCATCGAATAGTATCATTGATGAAACTATGTGATTGAGACTATTTCAATGCACTCTGATAGGAGTAGCCATGAAGTGGTACGTGGAGAAACCCTCTACTTCACATGGAACATATGGCATCCTCGCCACCGCGTTGCTAACATATTTTCAGTTACCCATTCACCATGATTCTGTTATGGAATTACTGACACATTTTAGACAAACCCCTGCCATCCATATCTCGGACCATCTCCACGAATGGAGGCAGCGTCATATTTTATGTAAATCAAAACTCGACGACTAGGTCCTTTTAGATTTGTTCCTAAAAACTCTCATGGAAGATATTTCAAAGGATGTGGCATAGCAAAGGCCCACATCCAAAGTGGATGCCATCAGCAAATCTTAAAAGCTTGAGCTGATTTATACACAGTCAAGATACACTTACAATATCCTACCCAATGCCCTGCACCTGCAAACTTATCAAAAATTTTCAGGCGCGTCAAACTGTCCAGACGGACTAATTGGGTCACTGACCCAAGGTTACCTAGATAGCAGTAGTCAAAAACCTGGTTACACGTACATTTCTAACCAGAACGTACCTCAAACCCAGTTTACAAAGTCATCATATGCCTCAGCAAAATTTGACCAATATGCCTCAGCAAAATTTGACCATTAGGGTGCCAGTGTATCACCAAGGATGACCCTATCCTCTTGCTTAGGGGACCTACTACATAGAAATAAACACTTATGGAAGAGCTCCCCTCCAATAGCAAAGTGAAAACCACAAACAGAGTTATACTCTGTCCCCAACACAAGACCTACCTATGCAGACCAATGTATAGGTGAACTTTGTGCATCCTTCCAAAATCCAACCTCACCAATATAACCAGGTGTGCTACCCTCCTAAAATGGTGAAGAAAAAAGAAAATAACAAGCCAAAAGGTAACCCTGGACACAAGGGAAACAACTAGCAATGCCCTCCGTGATCCCCAGCTAGAGGTAACTCTAATGGGAATCAAAGCCAGGAGCCAAGAAATTTCCAACGGTAGAGCAAAAGGCCACCTCTCTAAAAAAACCATTATTGTTTGATATGTGGTGAGTACGACCATTGTAATCACCACTGTCCTGATCTCCCTGATTTGAAGAAACTACAAAATAACTGAGGACAAGGAGGATCTTCCTAGCAACCAGCTGTGATGTACGAACCTTTCCCCCATCAAGGGAAGGGAAGCACTCTGCAAAAAAATACATATGACTTTGGGAAAAGTAGCTATGAAATCTACATGACTGGAAAAGAGATTTTTTTCCAAACAAAAAATCACAATTACGACACCCCAGTAGACACCAATGTGTCAGGGGCAAGTACCAATGCACTGAATTTACCTTTTACCATTTCAAATATGCTTATTAACCCATTGCCAAAAATGGTGAAGGGACCCAATAGGAGAGTAGGATAATACTCCAAAGCGGCCATTACTTATAGTATCATGGATGATTTAGCACAATCTCTCGTTGATCTGTCAGCTTTGGAAGTATTGAAGTCATGTACAAAACAAAAAAAAAGACATACTTTCTGCATCAGGCGCTATTGACCCTGCCGATGCACGTCTAATGGCTTCTGACTTAGAAAAAGCCACCCCTAGGCTTCCTTCCATAATCACCTTCTAGATAACAATGTCACTCTAGAATATCACAATTCACCGATTTGTCATTGACGAGGGTGCATCATGTCCAAAAATGTTTGGCAGAAGTTAGGGTATCCCGAACTAAAATCCTCAGTCATCACGCTTAGAGCATACGACGGTCGTCCTTCGACCGCCATCAGCCTCTACCAAAATGTCATGGTCTGCTTAGCCAGAAAGATGATCCATATAGAAATCAAAGTATTGGATGCTCACTTGGACTACAATATACTCCTTGGGTGGAGTTATATGTACACCATGTCAGCCATAGCCTCCTACATCTTCCCCATTATGATGTTCCCCCATGAGGACCGCATCATTACTGTAGACCAATTGATGCATAGCGAGAAGTGATCGCTAACAAAAACTGATGTAATTCTACCCTATGTAGATACATCCTCATATGCACTTTCACAATACCAATAATATGGCCCCATCCAGTTCAAATCATCATCCATTATAGGGTCATTCTTAGGAGATCCTCCCATTATCCTTGAGTCATCATCCAATGTCACAGGGGCTCTGGTGTGCATGATGTCCACATCCAACACTGAAGCTAGTCAGGACATGGAAATAAGAAGTAATAGCACCAAGTCATCAGCCACGGTAGCCTCTCTAGCCTACGTTTCTTCCCAAACCCCTTTCCTCTACCCCCAACTGGTTTCGTCTCCGAGCAGGTTTTGGCAACACTGGTTTTACCAAACATATCATTGGAAATACCAGTTTCGTACATCATTCCCCCTATAGGAATAGGAGCCACCCATGTCACTCCCACATGGTTGAAGCCACTCAGTCGAGGAGGCCCCACTCATCCAAGAAATGGTTGAAACTTCCACTGCTCCAAAGGAAAGCTCCATTGCAAAACTAGTGATCATGGCTAAGGAAACCCAGAAGAGAGGAAAGAAGATGGTGACTGCTGCCATACAACGGGAATCACTAGTTTGCATCATATATGATGTAATAAGTCACCCTACCCATATTTGCCCAGATCTGTATTGATTAAAACCACTCTTTGGCTCTGAGACAAACATTGCAGTGTTGTGTTCCAAAATAAAGCAACCTACCACCAAAGTTAAAGGCAAAGCATTGCATACCAATCACGCGTGTGCTCTCTACAGCAATTATGGGCACTATACCCATCATTCCCCAGAGATCCCATGATATAAGGATGCCTTACACGTTATCGAATGATCCTATCAAGAGGATCCCTCCACCCAGGCATTCATAAATGAACCTCATAGCATCCTGTACCTACAGGAAGAACGGAGGGCACCAGAAAGACCCCCAGGCATTCCCCCTCATGTTATTCATTGCACACTGTGAAATGAACGTGGTCATATCCTCGAAGAATGTGTAGCCCTGGAGCTCATCCATAAATGGTATCCTATAGAACATGTTTACTACATTGGATTGTGCGAAATCCAATTCACATGTCCTTTGTACACCAACAATCACTTTTTAGAGAATTGTCACTATATCCCCCGATTTCGACTAGCCCTCACTAGTTTGTGCTGATCCATAGTCTTCCTCTCCCAAGAAGATGACATCGATTCGGAATCCACGGATAGCTCCACAAACCAAGATGATGTGACAACCAGATCCTTCCTATTCTTGTCAGCTGAAACTCACCCAATCAGGGAACCCCTTGCTACCCTCAACTGCTCTCTACATAGAATACCAACATGCACGTTATGCAAGGTGCCCAATCATGCAGTCGTGACTTGCCCTGATTTAGCAACATTACAGCACTGGTTCCCTGCCAGGCCACAAACTGAACACGAAGGGACCCCCATATTTAGGCTATTCTTCCTAATATGTCAAGGCAATCATTATGAGCAGCACTATGCCTATGCCTCGCAACTTCATCCTACCATTGATATGATTCATACCATAGAGAAGAGAGAGGAAGACCTCTGTAAGTGGTATAAAAGGTAGACCACCTTTGGGTCAACGACCCCACCCCCGCATGGCCATGAAGGGTGAACTAGGACAACACACTAATCCAGCACTACCCAGACCAAGCCTAGGATAACATGTGACTATGCAGCCTGAATGACCATTGAGTCAATCAGTGTAGAGAACTGAATCTCCCTGCAAACATTTTTCGCATAGTCTCTTCTCTCCCTCAGAACCTTCTCTCTAACCAAGAGAATATCACGCGTACCTATTTCCGGATTTGTTCACACTTTCACCATACGATTAAATGTGTGCACCTCCATAAGCTAAGAGCGACAAGAGAAGCGTTGAGTCTACACTCCCCCAAAGAGTCAGACACACCTAAGCCAACAACATGGAAGTGGAAGTAGAAGACCACCTCTTCTACAACAGATCCCTTCTAGGTATCCACATCTAGGATGACGAGTAGTGTTGATTCCCATACAATATACTCCATTGGCACAGTGATACCATGCACTATCTACACTGGCCAAAATCACAAACCAGAGGTATGCCCACTAATGGAAACAGTCAGGCACCTCTGTAGCATGCACAATTTCCACCCACATGAAATTGACCATCCTAGTGGGGAACCCAACCTTTCTCACACAAAACCCCATCACAAAGATTCTTCTCCTACCGAATGTCGATGACACAATTCACCATATATGATTTGTATCATTGCATACTAGAAATAGGATTGGAGATGCCCCCACATCCAAGGATTTCCACCTTATTCTTGTCGCAAAATATCAAGGTACCTTGTGCTTTTGCATTGATTTTCGTAAGATCCCAAATTTAAATGCCGCCATTGAACTCCTCGATGATACCTAGCCTCTAGAACAACGCCTAGTACTAGAGCTCATCGACAAAAGCCAAAGATAGTCACTACAACACAACAAGGCCCATAAGAAAAGGGTAAAAGAATCATTCAACCGCCACATGAACTGTCGCTCATTCATCGAGGGAGAACTAGTCCTCCGCTACGGTGTTGAAAAAGAAGCCCTAGGGCTAGGAAAGTTTGAAACCTTGTGAAAGGACCCTACATCATCAAACATTGCCTCTGACAAGAGGCATACATCTTGAAAAAACTAGATGGGACATGCCTCAGCAACCCCGTCAACATCCTTTACCTCAAGAAAGTTTACCCATAAGGGCCAAGATGGCGCTTCCCTAGAGTGAATGTACACAAACCTGACCACCGAAATTTTTGACAAAAACTTATTAAACATGCTTAAAGTGTCGTGATGGATCATCAACCTAAACCTTATTTTGGATTTGCTGATGGAGCATCATGATGGTCTCAAAGTTTAGCTGCAAGTACATGGGTCATCTACCACCCTGACCGATCGCAACTCATCTCAAACAGTGTGTGCATCAGTTTAACAACAAACAATCAGGCAGAATATGATGCTATCATCGAACTTATGTGCGACGCCCTCATTATGGCATACACCATATGCATGTCTACCTCAATTCCGAGTTATTATTGTCGCAGTTAAACCAAACATTTGAGACAAGAGATACACATCTATTTAGAAGATATTTGTGTGAAAAAATATTAAGCAGAAAATTTGACTATATTACATTTACACATGTACCAAGGGGTCAAAACCAAATAGCTGATTGCATAGCCAACAATATCCTGGACTGGAATGTATCTCGGATAAACCATCATACATGAAAACCAAAAAATATGGATATCCATCAAAATAACATCATCCATAAACTGAAATAGGTGATACAACATGTAGAGCCACAAAAGATATCTCTCATATATATATATATATATATATATATATATATATATATATATATATATATATATCAGAATGTATATGTCTAAGTACAAAAATATTGTCGTTGACCCAATGATCAGCCCAAAGATACAAAAATTCATCAAAAATAGGGGAAGAATCCTCAGAATGGGTGCTTTCCCCATGTACAAGTATAATCTACGGTGGTGCCCCCTCGCGAGGGGCACCTGGACCCACAACTGCTTCTGGTGCCACTATTGGAGCTGTCGTCATAATCGAGACTACCACCCAACGTAAAATAGGCCAATAGTCCCTCTCCCAGGCCATCATAGTCTCCAACCAGACCTCCTCAAGATCATCCATAAAACCATGAGCATGTATCCAGTGGATCAAGTGGTCCACTCGACCCCAGGCATCCTCTATAACTAACACCCAGGCAGTCAGTTCTACAATATGAGCCTTCGTCGTATCTGCACGTGCCACCACCGCATTGGCATGGGCTCGCTTAGCCACAACCTTAGCAAAGGCCGAGATGTTGTCCTCTCCTAAAGGGCAAGGTCCACCACCAGGTCCCTCAGCAGCATCTCCTCCTTGCCCTCCGAGATCGCTCCTAGGCCTCCGAAGAGGACCGTGGCCTACCAACAAAGCCATGGGCAACCCACCTCAACATCTGCAAAGAGTAACGAAAAATATGCCAGTGTCACCCAAAAAATAAATAAACACATATATACTCAAATAAATGCAGAAAACATACAAAATGTACATGTTGGCCCCCAAGCATAACCAGGAGGGAGACCCATATTGGGATCCCCCCGAAAGTCCATCCTCACATATGGGAATGGCAAGAACATCTGCAGGTTCAGCTTGAACCAGGAATCTTTCGTGGCATTCCAGTAACGACCCACCATGCCCCCACCACCTCGCGGCATCAGCGGAGCCCACCTCCTCATACGAGGCTCCCGTGGCACCCTAGGAGGCACCACCACCACTGGTCTCAATAGCACTACCCTCTCGTACATAATGTTGCACCAAATGTTGGCATACGCAAAAAACTTCGATCCACTATCGACTTTCTTGAGTTTGGTCACCATCCAGTCATATCAGAAATGGGAAAAATCATAGAAGTGCTCGTACCTCAATAGGCACAATACTCCAACCTGCAGGCTTGATGCTCGATGCGGAGCCAACAACCCTACAAGTCGCACAATCATCGCCAGAGCACATCGCTTTGCCAAATATTTCACTGATGCATTGATGATGCACCCGTCCATAAGAGGTGCCCCAAGACAGTAACATCTCCGGAACCTCTCCAGATACACTCTCTCGGAAGGGAGTAGATACCTCAATGCCTCACCATGAGGCAGTAACCTGGTTACAAAATAGACATCTGTCTAAGGATGGATGACCAAGTTCATCCCATGCAACATAAACATGTTGCGCCTCCTACACCAATGCTAGATCAAGTAATGTAGCAATCAGTCTTGCGACCGAAGAAGCTTGTTCTCTATGAACTTCAGCAGCCCCCATTGTGCGAGCTGACGACGCGCCCCAGATCAGCAGCTAATGCAGTATGGAGCTCGGGCCAATACTGTTCCCTCCATAACAACGTGTCCTCCAAACAGGTACCCATCAGCAACAGAAAACAAGAGAAAACATAAAAAATAGGAAAAACATAAAAATCTCCTTGCCTTGGCATTTTGCACGCTTGTCCCTCAGATAGGCATGCTTAGGGCGCGCTTGTATTTTCCACATGGGCACTTAAGGCATGCCAAAGAAGGTGAATATAACACTTTAAGCGTGCTTATCCCCTGTTACTGTCAGTATTTGCATACTTCCACCAAGTATCAAAACACATTTTTCATGTGTATCTTAGGTATCCCACTCTAAAGAATTTTCAATCATTCCATTAGGTCATGATATAAAATTGTTCCACTGGTGGTTGTCCTTGTCAAGTGTCCCATTTTCCTTCACAAGAATATTCCTGCTGGCTCTCTTCCATATCTTCATCATGTTGAAAACAATTTTTCTCTCATTTCACCTTTAGTCAAAATCACTCATTGAGTTAGTTTCTTTCATTTCTCATTAGGTCACTAGGGTTTCATTACGTCAAATCATTGCATTGTCTCTTTTTCAATAAATGACACTAGAAGGTTTTAAGGTGACCCAAAATAAACTCATGATTTTCTTTAGTCAGTTCAAATTTAATAATTATTCAATCTCCCAAAGGTTTCCAACTCATAAATCCACATGCCAACACATCAAATGTCAAAGAGAGTTGTCTTTTCCCAAAGGTGCCCAGGTCATCATTGTTCAAAAGCACTAAACCCTAATTTCATCTCCCACTGAGCTAGGGTTGGTTATGGAAATGTGAGATTTGAGTAGAGGAGAAATAAGGTAGGTCATATCAGTAAGTATGAGGTCATTTCAGCTCATAAACGTCATGTCTCCATCATATTTTGAGAAATCATTCCAAGGGTCAAGCCATTTGCCACTCATAGGGATAGTTTTGCTTCAAACTATGTTTTTGACCAAGAAGAGATCAATTTGACAAATTTGAGAGAGGTTTTTGTCCATCATAGTTCCAATAAGAGTAACCTATTTCATTTTTTATGCAGGTGTCATGGTTTCGAAGAAATGTCGAAAATACAGGTGCTACAAGAGGTTTGATGCACTTCTAGAGTGACCTTGGGAAAATCAAATTTTCTCATAGCTGGGGTGTCCACATGAATTTATTGATGAGTTAAGTGATAAATACATGGAGGGATATTTCCAATGAGCTATCACGATCTCAATTTGAGTTAAAGAAGGCCTCCAAAAGTTGCTTGCACCAGCTATCTGCATTTATGCACCCTCATTCAACATGTTTTGACCAGTCTTGGGAAAATAAACGTTTGACAAGGTAAATCAACTCGAATCAGAAAAAAATGTATATTTCGAAATTATACTTCAATATATTTCCAACGAGCTATCCCGGGCCAAATATGGACACCAACAAGACCTCCAAAAGTGGTCTGCAAAATAGTGTTGCAGTGGCACTGTGCTAATGTTTGGGCATTGCGCTAATACCCAGCTGCGCTGCGCTAATGCCCAAAATTCACAGTGAAATTTAAAATGGAATTGCACTAATATTCAGGGGTTTTATGCTAATGTTTTAGGGTTGTGATAATTTCTATTTCGCTCCCTAAGCCTCGAAATTGAGTCAAATTTCCTCAAATCTCTAGCAAATATTTTCAACACCTTTAACAAGTAAGTAACATGAAAATTTCACCTCCTTGCAGTATTTAAGAGGAATTTCATGGTGTTTTTGTTTTCTATGTGAATTTTGAAATTGGTTTATCTCAAACCCTAGATTCACTCTTTATTCCCAAATTTGGCACCCATAAACCTCACATTCTTTTCCTACATCATTGTAAACTCTATTCCTTTCCCTACAACACCATATCACTTTCCCTAAATACCTTTTCCCCTAAACCCTAAGACCTATGCTTCTCAATTTCATAGGAAGCCCTGTCAACCCTATAATAAAATTATAATTCCCAATGCCCTAAAAAATTTGGTCCCCTATCACCTCCCTAAGTTCAATAACCCCTGCCCCCATCTCCCTAATTTTTCCAAGACCTATTCCCACTTCCTAGACCTAGCTTTCCATTTACACTCATTTGCTCCATTTTCCTAAGCTAAAAATATCATCTCTCATTCCCCTCACATCATTCCATTTCACCCTAGGGTTTCCTAAGCCTTAAAATTTAAAATTTCTAAAGAGGAGGATAGAGGTGCCATTGAGGAAAAAAATTGCAAGGACCAAGCTCAAACAAGCCCATGCAAAAATTCAAGCTTTGACAGAGCAAAAGGAGAAGAAGAGGTTAAACATACTTGTTGAGGTGTCTCTTCATGCCTAAAGCCCTTCATAAGAAACTGGCCTCACAATTTTGGACAAATTTTGGCACATTTGGCACTGTAGTGAAAATTTTGGTTTTGGGGCAATTTCAGCACACAGTCACACTGCCAAAAACACAGCGCCCTTGGTGCTGTGCTTTTTCTCAGAACATCCAATGGACAAATTTTCACCACCATAATGTTTATAATTGTGAGGAAATCAACTCTAGCAATTTTCAAAATATTTGGAGGAGAACTAGTCCCTCAAAAAGGAAAAAAACCACCAAAAAAACATGTTTATGCTCTTGTTTTTGCCTAGGCGTTGCGCTAATACCAGTATTGTGAGATTCCCTTTTTGATAGGGCAGATGGGAACAATTTTAGAAACTAGAGACATATTTGGAAACTATAATTAGATATATTTCCAATGAGATATTTTGGAGCTGATTTGGACATTGGTAAGGCCTCCAAATGTTGCTTGCAAGAGAGGCTATTTCCATTTTCACCATCTTCAGCATATTTTGACTTTTTGAATTTTATCTTGGGAAATGAAAAATTATTGATGTAAAAGGGTATGATAAATGTAAATCTCATTTTTTTATTATTATCTAGGGTAGATACATCAGATAATTCCTCTAGAGGTTAAATGAATTACTTTCCTCTCTTTTAGAGGCAAATTGTTGAGTTTTCCTAGTCTTCAGATTCTTGTTTGGGAGTAGGTGAAACTGATCCCTATCTCATGTATTCGACTCCCTAAGGCTAGGAAGAGTGGATTTTAGGTCTATATAATGTATTTTCTCAGTCATTTGTAGCGGTTAGATTCACTTGGAGCTTAGGCATCTCAAGAGACATATTTTTGTATCAGTTTTGGCCTGGACATTAATCAAATTTGCAACTATTTTTTTGGGATCCATGTGCTATGAATTGTTTGACATAGTTTCTTCATTTTGATGATTTTTATGAATGTATTGTAAGCTCATAAAACATTTTCATGTCTATGATATTCTTAATTTCAATTTGAGAGGTAGAATTCATGTTTTCATGCTTTATTTTGGGGAATTTTGCATAATTTGTTTATTTTCTTCAATTTATGGAGAATTAATCTCATGCTTTCTTCCTAACTCTTCACTATTCTATTCATCTCACCATAATCATCCTTTAAATTTCAAACCTTCAACCTAACTTTCCCCTTAGAACACCCTGCAAATTTTGACCTAATTTTCTTGCCCTAACTGTTTGACTCCTCCTGATCCAGCAAAACCCTACACAAATCAAAAATGAAAACTCTGAGCTACTGTACCTATCCTAAAATATTCTTTCCTCAGTCATTTTGACTGTGATCTATAAAGAGAGAGTCCTCTCCTGCTCTATTAGGGCTAGCTACTTGGCTAAGTGTGGTTTGAGGTTACCTTGAAATTGCAACATCCACATCCTGAGATAGATTGAGGGCTTCATCGGTCCGCGACTTGAGGTGGTCACTCAGAACCTTCTTCTTGTGGCCAAGCTCTTCCAGGTCATCTCTGAGCACATGCTGGCACACAGATGTGCCAGGAATTGAGCGGGGATCAGAGTGGGCATAGTAGCTTATATTTGCTCAAATTTTTCCTCCTCGCGCATTTCTTGAGTAAATTCGCATAGAAGAGGGTCACGCTGCACCTTAGACCAAAACTACATAGCTATCTCAAATTTTTTTTTTGTCATGAGTGATCTGAGCTGTAATGTTATTCGCAACTTCTATGACCAGCACAGCTCTCTTGGCCCTTACCTTAGGTGGATTTTTTGGCTGCAACACAACAATCTGTTGCTCTATCTCTGTCTTGAAATTCTGGATCTTGGTCCTAGAATCCTTTAGGGATGTGACAAGTCCCTCAATCTTGGCTTGCCAGGTGGTAGATCTTGGGATCTCTTCAGTCACATTGGTGCATAGTCTATTCATCAGATGTTCTAACTCGGTCTTCTACGTGGCAGCAAGGATGCACGCAACCTATTCTCGGCATGCGTCAGTTCTTTTTTCAACTATTGTTTGCCCGACTATATTGAGCTACTATTGCACCCAACATGCTCTATGCTAGATTTCCTCAAGGAGGGATGTATGGAGGACCTGCAGAAGTTCCTGTGGAAGCCGCGTCAAGTCCAGATGTACTTTTTTACAGGCCTCGACTTGTGCAAATAAGGAAAGCAGACTCAGGGTGATTGATGCGCCTAGCAAGGGGAAGAGGTGGCTCTTAGTCATGACAATCAAATTGTTGCTAGTTTTTGGAGACAGCCTCACTTGAACCATGCTTGTATGTAGGGTATCAACCTTGAGCTTGGAGCTTGTATCTCAGACTGTAATTCGATGACTGCGGCATTTTTCTTCTCTTCCAAAGCAAGCCATCTGTCGTCTAAGGCAAGGGTGACTGCATATGTTATTTTCTCCAAGTCCTCCTCTGTCAAGGTAACTTCGGTCTCCCTACCAGGCATCATCGCCCGCCGCTTTGTTTCTGGCCCTTGAGGGGTTCCACTGTCCATTTCATGCCATGCGGGGAATCAACACCCTGTGCATCCAAAACCTTCATGTCCATGTCCTGCTATGAGTCCTTCTCCATGCCCTTCGCTGCATCCTTCGTCCTGGAGGAGACTTCTGGGCCACGTCCATGTGCATTCTTGGCGGTATCAGATAGGGTGGTCTTTGAGGATGTGCTTGTATTACCAGTGTCAACCGCACACGATTTTAATCCCAATATCCAGTGCAGTGGCCGAGTGGTGATGAGCTGATCGATTTCTTCATCGACGACTATGTAAGGCAGCAACCTTCAAGCTGGATCCTTATGGCCCCGAATTTGCAAATTTTGCATCGTGGCCTGAAATTTTGTGATGCTCTTGTATTTTTCGTAGACCGCTGGTGACAAGTGTGGCCAGGAGTGAATAGTTGCGATGAGCATGCTCTATAATATCACCCAAAAAAAAAAATTCTCCTTAATCCATTTCTCATCCTTTGAATCCCATAAGTTCACGTACCACACCCCTTCACACATCACTAGTTCAAGCTCAGGGACGACCAATCCTTCAGGGGCTTCCCATGCAACCAACACAATTAAGATCAACAACCAAGAGTGGCAGAATGCCCTCCCATGATCCTGGGCCTCGCACACATTTTCCAAAAACTCATTGCAGAGGAACTATGACCAGTTAAAGCAGAACCCTTTTTCATAGCATCTAGCAAGATGAATCACATAGGTAGGGACAATTGTGGCCTAGAACTTGTGCATCATTTTTCAGGCCAAAAAAAATGTACCCATTTGCACTCTAGGGTTGTTAATGGTTCTGATTATGAATCCTTTGGTATTGCACTGCACAATGTATTCTTCCTGCACCTTGTCGGAGATATGTTGCTCGCACTTATTTCTAACATGCCCCATGCGATTTTGACCTCCATGGGGAGACCAGTGATGCAGTGAATAAAAGTAGCATCGAGGGGAATGCAGTCCTAGATCCACAAGCTGCCATCATGGATCAGGGCTACCAGCTTTCGTATGACTTGGTCATTTACATTGTATCGGCCAAAGTGGGGTATTCGCAGCAAGTTCAGTAATCTAGATTTTTCTAACCCACATGCCCATGGAATTGGTACAACCCTTAGCATGTCTTCCTCAATTACTCTTTCAAGGTACAACTCAGGTGCTAATGCTGGGAAGGCCTCCAGTTTGGCAAGGTCGTGATCATCAAACTTGATTGAGGAAAGTTTGTCGTATGCTTCTCCAATTATGGGGACTTCTTCCGGAATTAGGGGCATTTTAATATAGGAGCACACACCCTCGATATTCTTAGGCATGTGCACCGATGATCTTCGAGGCCAAACATAGGGTGGTAGCCATGTGATTGGGGCAGCGAGTCGTGCTTCTTCCTGCGCAGACAGAGGTCTCTTTTTCAAGTTAGGAGAACATGCCTTAGGCACCGTTCGGGGGGATCACACATTCTGGGGGGAGGTGCATGTTTCCCCCCCAGCCCATTTGGTGGCCCTCTCCTACCCTTGCTCCTCTCCCTTCCCTTTACTCTTATTTTTCTCCACCTACTTCTGATTTTTTAGTGTGGACACGAGTTCCTCGACTTTGGGGGTGACCTCCAATACTTCATTGGATGTAGGCTCCATAGAGGCCATGCTCTGTGATGACGAGATTTTTTGCAATAATTATTGCTCAGAAGATGAACTCGGGGTTACAACTATCAGAGGGGGAACAAGTGGTATAAGGGGTAAAAATTGGTTCTAGTCATGATGGAATTGTGAAAAACCACAAAGTTCAAGAGGTTGGAAAAAGATAGCACTCATCCTAGTGGTTCCTCATGAAAGGGTAAAAAACCAAGTGAATGAATATGATTATTCAAGAAGATGATGATGATGGAATGAGAAAACTAAGGCTCGTGTGGGAGGAGGCAGATAAAAATGGCAAGCACGAGAATAGGATTAGAATGGTTTAATTTTTAAATAAGCTTGAAACATGGGAGACTATGCTTGAAATTATAATGGTTTCATTTTTATGCAAGCTTAAAACATGGGAAAATATGGTTGAAATTACTTAGATATGATTTTATTTTTATATAAGGTTGAAACATAAGAAAAAATATGCGTGAGAGTGGTTCATTTTTACACATTCTTAAAAGAGAGAAAAACTATGATTGAAATAATTTTTCATGACCCAAGCATAATCACTCAATTCAAGTTACATGCCCCCCAAGCTTCATTCCATTCACTTAATTAGACTACTGGTTATTAATTGGAGGATCGAATTATGGTTAATTTATGAGATCAAGTGAAAGACACGAGTGGTAATTTACGAGATAAAATCGAAGAGTTGAATTGGAGGGGTATTTGTTTCATTTTTTAACGAGCTTGAGAAAGGAAAATAGTTGTGCTCTAGTACCTTGTTTCATTTTTTAACGAGCTTGACACAAGAGAATGAAATCTTCTTCAGGAATCTGATTTTCATTTTTAACAATATTGACACAAGAAAAGGAATTGTTCTCTAGGAACTTGATCATGACCACTAGGAGGCCATTTCTTCCAAGAGGTTCTCATCAGATGGGAAAACAATAATGTGGAAGGCATACATATGAAGGGATCCATTACAAAGATCAGGCTCCAATTCCCCAAGTAAATGATCCACCATATCACCTACTGGATCTAGGTCAAAAGAAGTTGAACATAGAATAAAAGGATCATATTAATCAATGGGTATGTGAATGGGATAGGTTGCCACATAATTCACCTGTGGCAGGGAAGATACCACTTACATTTTTGGAACACTTAGGGAAGTAGGATTATTTTCAGTCAAATCAGGACCAATAAATGAAATTTTATTGATAGTCACAATCCTTTCATCATGCGAGAAGCACATCACTTGAAACAGTGGGAACAATAATGTTCATAGGATAAACATAGTCTCACCCTAGGAGAAATTTGAATTCGAAGGGGCCGATGACAACCATAACATCAATACATACGGTTTTTCCTCCCAAGGTAACAACAAACTAAGGATCCCTAAGGGTTGTTTTGTTCTTCTGTTAAAAGCTAAAAAATTGAGAGTGATGAAAAGAAGCCGTGGGGAACCCAAAGCTTTCCAAGCAGTGTGGGATAGAACACTAAAAAGGTATCCCTCATCTATAACTGTGTGATGGATGTTATTATCATAATAATTAACCGTTATCTTAAAAGGCATGTAAGAAGGGATATGAGGTTATATCAATCGACTCCAATAAAAGGAAATGGCTTGTTTTATTGGAGGGGGTTTTGTAGGAATGGGAGAAATGCCCCCTTGTTCATTAGAATCAGAAGAAACAAGAAGAACTTGATTGGTATGATCCTCACTATCTACGAGAAAAGTACAATGAATTGAAGGTGGAATCAGGTCAACCATTTTCTCAACCAAAGGTTGGTCAAGAACATACTCATGAGATTCATGTTCAGAGAGACTGGGATTGATTGGATTCAGACTTTGATCAATCACTTCATCAACTAATGGAGGATTGGGATAAATATTTTGATAACCAATTAGAAGGTGAGGATGAGAAGCAGTAAGGTTTTCCAATAAATTTGAGGTTTCCTTACATGTAAATATAGAGGTGCATAGCATGATTCCCTTCACGTAACTTACAGGGGAATTTCACTTTGTTGTTCTTCCCATGGACCTTACTATCAGTAGCTGAGGTTTTATCACTAGAATGATATGTAGAAGCTAATGACCAAGGTCGATGTGAACCTATGTATGAAACTTATAATACTTGTGGAATACTAGGTAAATATCTAATAAGGTTTTTACCCTTAAATAACTTGCAAGGTAATTTAACTTTGGAGGGATGATTGGAATATTTGTAGATACTATTTGCATGGGTAGAAATGGTTTCTTAGCTTCCCTGCTGTTTATTTGGCTTCTTCTTCTCTTCCCTTTTATTCCTTTTCTTAGCTTCCTAGTTACTATAATCAATAATTTCACTGGGCGAGGAGGAAGAAAGGGATGAAGAAGGAAAAGGGTCAACTTTATGATCGACATGAGGTTGATATTTTTCATGTGGAGGAGAATTTTGTTTAGGTGAATTTTGGAAATTTTGAACCATAGGGATCGAAACAAAACCAAACTCGTAAACCAATGGTAATTATAGGAAGGGACAATTTTGCCATATAATAAGCACCAATACTTCCAAAAGAAGGAAAATTACTATTATTCCTGTCAGAGGGGATTCCTTAATTGGTTGAATCATGAAATTTTCCCATTAGTCTCAACTTAAGATCCAGTAAGGAGTTTTTCTCTGGGGAGGATGTTGTTCCATGGTCAATTAAATACAAAAACAAAAACAAAGAAGGGTAACTAGGAAAAAAGAGATTACCAAGCAATTGTGAACTGCAATATACCACCTTGGAAAACTAAGGATTTACATATGGGAATGAATTCTCCCCTAATGTTATGTTCAGTGTATCAAAGTGTACAAGGCGTCAGACTCAGTTACCTATGGCAAGGATAGAAACCTATGGTGGACTTCAAAAATATATGCGACAGTACATGGAAGTGTCATTTGTAGTAGAGTTTTCTAATTTGTAACCATCCGATGAGAGCATTACCATATACTTATCATGTGTGGATAACCATCCAATATACCAAACTGTACGTAGATAACGATCCGATACATTAAATAGGTGGAATGAGATATCATCCCTGGATACATTTCTAGCAAAAAATGAAAAATCTTATGTTTAACAACACTCGAACACATCTGTAGCCTAGACCTATAAATGTTTGTGTTAATGTTAAAAATACTCCTTAGCTTGATTCAATAAATTTTAATGTTTTTCCATTGCTAAGTTTTAGTTTTAGGGCTCACTGTGAGTTTCACCTGAATTCCCTAAAGTGCAAGTTAGCATGAATAAATGAAATATCTCACTTGTAATGAGAATTTTCTATAGGGAAGAGAAAAATATTATGAAACATACAAAATGTAGCAAACAATATGCTAAGTGAAATTCCCTTTTAATGAAATTGTTCCAATGTTTATGCACACACAAAACCATATATTCCAATGAAAATATGATTTTCTTTTCAATTCCATTTAATTTTCAAATATGATGAAAACTAAGATGCATGTATAATCAGCAATAAAAGCAAAATTTTCAAAACAATGACTAAAACACTAATTCATCCAAGCACTCAATGATAAAACAATTAAGTTCGGTAATGATATAATCATAAGAACAAAGGAAAATATAAAAAAATCCTTATCAAAGGCACTCAAAATCAAAATTAAACCAAATGGAGGCTTTTGAGAGACCCCAAGACACTAAAATACGTAAGGAAGAGTAGCTGGAACAAGGTTGGACAGAGAGAAAATCAAAACAAAATATTTTTTTTGCATGAACAGGGGTGAACACAAGTTTTGGAGGGGCATTAGTGGTATGAAATTCAAGGGAAAATAATTCTTAGGAGTGTTCCAATGCTCTGTGTCTAGACCAAAGGGGTTATTGATTAGGGGGTGAAAGGTTTCAACATTAAAATTGCAATTGAAACTCAATGAAAGGGTGTTCCTAGTTTTGTTCTTGATAGCAAAATATAGTTATGGTATGAAGAACAAGAAAAAAAATGACTAAGGAGAAGGAAACCACCAAGGGAATACACCTATCCCTAGTGGAGTCACAATTTTTTTATGAAAAATATATTATTGCAGACATAATTATGTTCCCTAGACTTGATGGCCTAGTCTAGAACAACAGAAAGCTACGAAGCTATTTTTTTTCCTTAAAGTAAATAGATAATGGGATGATGCCTACTTGGAATCTTCCGTATGCTTCACTCCTCTCTTGGCTTGTACCCTCCAACCCTATTTGTGATTGCTATAATTAGAACCTGCAGAATAAAACAACACAAGCCAATGATCTACAACATCTATGTGGCATCAACTAATCACTTTATTCAATGGATCAACATGGCATCAAAATACATGAAATCATAACATTACATATATTAAAATAATGAACTCTTTGTATTCATATAAATGGATAGAGTTACAACCAAATATAAGAGTTGATCTTTTAGAAGAGCTCTTCCAAGTTTACTTTTCCTTCCTTCCCACAAAGTGTACCTATATGTCATGCTAATGCATGGAATAATGACTCTCACAAAAACATAATTCTAAGAGTATAATATATCTTCAAAATCCAACCCGTAGCTTGAGGATGGCCATAGATATATAGAAGAGTATGGTAAGTTAAGAGTTCTTATCCATTTACTAATCTAGGCTTGAGATCCACTCTTGATGGGAGGTTAAATTAAAGGGCTAATGGGTGAAATATCCAAGGTAGAATATTATAGGATTCGAGACTCTCATCCAAGGTAAATAGTTATAAAAACTCTTGGAAACTTATGTAAGAGGAAGCTTTAGGATTCTTTTTATTTTTCTGTATTTATAGAATCAGCACACTCCTAGCAAGGGAAAACCTATTGGTGATCAACACAGGTCCAAAGTGATCCAACCTGCTGGTGAATTCTATTCACTGAAGGGATAGGGTGCGTTGGGCCAAAAACCCACTGAAATCAAGTAGCTTGAGGCAGAATTAAGGGTTTTAGGAGATTCATGCTTAGGCCTTTATGTAGAGTGGATGGAAAAGTGTTAAAAGTACGTGAATGATCCTATTTGAAAGGCCTATTGACCAGATGCGACAAAATGACCTATAAAAGTACCTCTTGTTGATAATTTTTCAGATGTGGCAGTAAATAATGAATAATGTTTTGTACTTTCATAGTTATAATTTTTGAATCATGGATCAATTTCAAACATTCAACTTTGAGATCAATAACATTTTAAAGTCCAAGGATCAATGTCTCATACTCTTTAGTTTTGTTAGTGCACTGAAATTCTAGGCTAAAATAAATTTAAAACCAATTTTTTTGGGGGTCCATCGGAATACAACCGACACCGGACCCATCTCAAGTCTTAGTCCCATAATAATATGAAGTTGAAATTTCATTGAAATTCATATCTACATTAAAACTATTTAGATATATAGTACAAGACTGAGTATCATCAACTGGAGGGAAATGCAGGCGTTCCAACTCTATGTATGGTGGGATATGAGATGGCATAGCTTCATATCACCTGATGTTTGTCCCTAAAAATCACATTCCTAACTCCTCCCAAGCCAAACTAATCGGTTCATTTGAATCTTCTAGCTTAGTGACTGTATTCTTCATATATGGTTCGATGTTAACTATGATATGGTTATTATTATGTTTGGAAGGAAGAAAAACATGACGCCAATCAGTTTTAAAGTGCCTATGCAACTTGCTCGTATGGTCCCTACTAAGAAAAAATCCATAAGCTTTGGGCATTTCAACGACCACTATGTATATGCATTGATGCACTCTAGAGTTGGAATACAATCTAATTATCACATTGTTAAATTATCCCATTGCAGGGACTTGATATATATCTAGTTGAATTATTTTAGCATCCATTTTTTTAGGTTGGATGTTCAATTTCTTAAAAACATACAAAGGCATGATGTTGGTATACATGCCACAATTGACAAGACAATTGTGTACATTGTAGTTAAATATCTTGAATAATAGAACAAACATGGGAATGGAGCATATAGAATTTTCATTTGTAGAATTGAAAATGGACTGTAGATTCACCAAGCTTTTGGACTCCCTATACAAATCAATCTTCGAGGAATAGGAAAAGCTACTGGTAGAAGGTGTTGTATCAAAGGATTTAATTATTAAATCTTGTTGAATAGCTATTTTAACAAGGTCATAAAGAAAATTTTTGGCTTGTGTCTTTTTCATATCTTCTATGATGTTGTATCCCAAATCCAAAGACACGGTTTCTTCTTTGGATGTTTTAGGGGTAGAAGTAGTTTCTGCATATTTAGCCAACGTTTCGAGAGTACGGGAGTGACCTATGCTAGTGTTCAAAATTTTCTTCAAATTTTGGTTGGGAAGACATTTGGGAGAAGAGGTGGAAGGTTCATTTGAATTGTTTGGAGATAGTATTCTTCTTAACAATTCCTTATTATTTTCCTCCAACATGGTATTCATTATTTTCCCCTTACTCCTTAGGTTATATGTATTTAGTGGCTTAAGGGGATGAGTATCCCCTACATGTGCTTCTTGGAAAAATTGAACTTAACCCCCATAGTTATCCTCAAAAGATAATACAATAGAGCCAACATTATCATCAAGGGGAATAATTTCTTCTTCAAAATCCATATATTCCTCATCCTCATCACCAATTCTCTAATCCGCAAGCACCTTGGTAACCAAAATAATGATGTTATGTATCCATTGCGGGCATGTATTTTATAAATGAGTTGCTTGGTGAAAGGTGCAGTAATTCTCCATATTTAATTCCTCTACATTGAAGTATGCATCAAAGCTCTGAGCTGACTTGGTAGGCGGGTTGTTATTCCTTTTAAGTAAAGTCTTGGCAGACTTACCTCCTCATTAGCTCTCACTAGTTTTCATTTTCAACTCAGAAACTTCATTGGTTAACTGCTTCAGTGATTTTTCTAGAGCCTGAAAATCAAAAGAATCCTTATCCTTGTGATTAGACTTGCTAGATGAGGTTTGAGTTTTCATGTTGATGGAATTCGACTAAATAGGGGAATTTTGAGGTCTAAAATCAGACTCCCAACGAAATTATAAAATAAGAGTGGAAAAAATAAAATAAGATTATATTACATCATCAAATTTTAGAGGGAAAAAAGAAAAACTATTTTTTCAACTTGTATTTTCAACTTATCTCCCAATGGGTTTACTCAAATTTCGAATGGAAACACTCATTGGATGCATAATTTGATTCATCATCCAAGGGGTACCCATGTTCCATACTTTCAATGGACCTTTCCTCTACAGCAGCTTATGGCAGTTGATCATGTTTTTTGACATTCTTATTTTTAGACGGGTCCATGAATGCACTGGCATGGGCAAATCTGTATAGATTTTGCATCCAAAAATTAATCCTAGTCGAAATTTGAGTAAAACCTTAAGGAGATAATTTGAAAATACAAGTTGAAAAAATAGTTTTATTATTTTATTATTTTTTTACTTTTTTACTCCAAAAATGGTGAATCATCCCCCATGGTTCACATCATCATCTTGCATCATATTGGTTCTTATAAAGTTTATTTTGGTTGTAAAATTTCTTAGGAGGCCAATTTTAGACCTCAAAATTCGTCTAATTCTTCTGAGGTGTCATTCTCAACTGCTCACATTGAAAGTAGATCCTTCTCCACAGGGGAGCCTTTGTAAATTTTTCAACTACAGTAGCCTTTGCTTCCCTCTTCACAAATATAGTGATATCAGATGGTACAAATTTAGTATAATCATCGACATTAATCGAATCATCAATATCCACGTTAGTTAGGAACTTGTTCAAAATTGTGTTGGACCATTGGTTAAAATATTTAACCTTTTCTTCCTTATGGAACTTTAACACACTTATTTCTATAATAAGCATAGATGGTGTCTTATATTCAAAATAATTCTCAGGAAAACTATTTTGGAATTCATCCCAAATATGTATGGAAGGCACAAGAAAAGAGTGATACCATGTAGGTTCCTTATTCTCAAGGGTATAAGGGAAGAGCCTATAAGCGACATCATCATGTTGAACTCCCATCAATTGAATGGATAGGTAGAAATTACTGATATGGTCTTTAGCCATAGTTCCTTTCTCAAGGTATAATTTCATAATATGTTTCTTAGGATGCTAAGGCATGTCATGAAGCAGACCTCGGATACCCAAAGGATAATTCTCCATCTAGGCTAAAGGTTGTCGAAAGTTTTCTCTCAGTTGTGTAAATATTGTTTAGTTAGCATTTCCTTTTGTATCACTTTCAATGCTAGACCTTGATCCTTCACTAGTGTGAGGAAGATCTCCATCATTCCCCCTAGGGACCCTTAGGTGTTCCTGATGTTTCGAATATCTCCCCATTTTACTGGAGAATCTAAATTTCTTCTTGTTTCAAGGGGCATCGATGTTGTGAAAATTGACTTGATTCCTAATTTTATCCTTAGCTCCTGACCTTTGGAACACCTCGGCATCCTCTTGTCATGATTGGTTGTCACCTCCCAGATTCTCTTTCTACGGTTAGTTTTCAACTCATATATTCTCCAAAAATGGTTAGTTTTCTCCTTGGATAAGCATGCTTCTAGGCCCTCTCTTTCAGATCCTAGAGTACTCTCCAATCCTTCAATAGAAATTCTTTCAACACCATCCACATAATCATTCAAAATAATACCAATCAGATGTGGTTGTAAACTTACCATATGCCTTTATGGGGATGGTGAGTCTTAGAAGTGTGTGGATTAGGAAGGGATCTTGTAATGGGGATACACTTAAGACCCTTATCAAATTTTCGAGTAATAGGGCATAAAGCTCTCATCTGATCATACTTGATTTCATAGAGAGGGGTTCCCTCTTCACTGGTTCATCCTCGAGTGGAAGACACTGAGAATCACCTAACTAGAGGTCACCGAAAGGCATACCAAAAGCGAGATGATGAGGTGTCATGGGGGAAAGAGGGCAAGGTTTGTTACTATATTTTTGGGAATTTTTAGGGTGAGCATAGGTTTAATCCCAACCATATTGTGGCCCTCCTTATAGCAGCAAAGATGTTGATGGGTTAGAATACACCACCAACAACTAGGGGATATCCCTGGTGTATAATCCCAAACAGACTCTACACTATTAGGTTTAGGAATCCCATCGTGTATGTAGACCTAGGTGCCATTTCGTTTGGTTAACGTTCACCCCAGACAGAATAAGTGTGAATTAAGAGAGAATGAATGGAACTTCAACAAATGTAATTAAATATCTCATGAACATTGAATAGAATAGATACCATGAATATCAACAACATAACTTCAAAGCATTGATCTTAAGAAAATATTTTTTTGCAAGACTTGAAATAAGATACCCACATACATAAGAAATGAATTTACCAATCATGAATAATTTTGTGATTGTTAACCATATAAACCACATGTGAGTGCACAATCCATAATGATATAAAGCAAAAATTAATAAAATAATTTACGAACAAAAGCATAACGTATGCATATCATATTCCATCCATTTGTTGCAAGAGACATCCAATAGCGCATGAAGACATATGAGGAGACAACACGCTAAATCTCATAGGAAATTTCAATTCATTGGGCTGAGAATATCCATGGCACCATTATACCATATCTCCATCAGTTCCATAAGTTAAAATGAACAATTACTTTTTACATTCACTTGAAGTTCCTAGGTTCTCAAAATAATATACACCAAAATGATTCCAAAGCTATAAGTCGTTTACAATGTGTCATGAGGGTATATTTATAGAAAAAATGGTGACTCTTGGTCTACCCACGACTCTTGAATTGCCTTGTGGCCTTTCATCTTCCTATGACACTCTACTCTAGCCTAATCTCTATTTTAGTATGCACAACAAAAATGGTTATATTCTAATAATTTAACAATAGATAATTCGAGAACATTCACATGTAATTTCTCCATAAGATATGCACGCCAAATATTGTATTAAAATGCCACTTCAACCACCTTCTGTTGTTATTCCCCATGTCTATGAAGACACACTAAGGCACGTGCTATTAAAGTGTTATTCTTGACCTTGAAATGATTTGACAAAGTCACCATCTTGGTGTTGATCCTTATTGGCTCTGTCGTGTATAAAGTAATTTCCTCTTTCATCACCTGTAAGTTCTCCATGGTAGAGGAATGTTTAAGAGGATTGAGAAATGCCTGGATTTCATGTGGGACTTCCTCTAATTTTCTCACTTCTCTGACTATTCCAATAGAAGGGAATTTGTGTAGATAAATCACATATTCTAATTGACTAAGTAAATGCCTATATGAAGCTAGAAATCATTCTACATCATTTTCCATTTTGTCCCGTGATTGGGATTGGACCATGATGCATATTTGGAATTTTTCATCCTAGGTGGTAATATAAGGCTTTGTAGGGATATTCTTTGTAATATATGTATATTTTACCATCCACTCAGATATGTTGTTGATTTTTACAGTGGCTTGTTTTAGCATGGATGTATTCTCCTTGGTTTCATATTTTATAAAAGGGAAGGGTGATATATTTTGATACATATTCTTTGATGGATACGTATAACTCTTTTGTGCTAGAGTGGGCTAGATGTAGATCCCTATTATCCTCTTCAACCCTCCTTATATCCTCTTCTACGTTCGTGAATATTTTCTTAGAAGCATAGAGCTTTCCCTTTAGTTCTCTTATTTGTGTATTCATCTTGCTTACATTTAGCTATGTCACAGTCATGAAGGAGGTCTTGGATGAATCAATCATCTCATAGTTCAAATTAGTATCCAAGAAAAACTCATTTTCTATGGTCACTGATAAATGTTTATGGCATAACACTTTCTCCTTTCCTCCATAACCTTGTAGTTGACTAGATCAAAATTAAATCTCATTAGATCAAGCACCTCCTCCTGTTCTTCATCTGGAATGCCTTATTCCTTGTGTGGCAAGTATTCACCAGTAACTGGGGTGGATGGAGGGTCATCCAATAGAGGGATATCAATTGACATCTCAAATCCTCATTTTTGTTGCTAGAGATCGATTTCATCTTTATTACAAATCACTTCATGTTGTTTATTCATTTCTTCTTCTTCATATTTCCTTTTATCTTCTTCATACTTTCCATTATTTTCTTCTTCAAACCTTTTCATCTCCCTTTCCTCTTCCTCCTATTTTATTGTGAGCTCATCTTCTTCCTTTTGCTTTTTCTCTAGCTCTTTATTTTATTGTCTCTTCCTATATTCTTCTTCCTCCTTCCTTTTCTTCTGCTTGGCCTCCTATCTCTTTATTTCTTCTTCATTCTTCAGTCATTCCTCCTCCTCCTGCTACCTGTTATTTTCCTCTTCATGTTTTTATTGTTGGATATCCTTGGGCTGCTAGCCTCCTAACTCCTATAATTGTTTCAACTCCCCTTCCTTTCTCCTCCTTATCTCTTTCTTTCTCTTGGAAAGAGATGCATTTATTTCTTCTAGGGTTTCTTCATCCTCATCTCCAACCAACTCGTCTAATGGGTCTTCTAGTTCACTTCTTTATGCATTTTATGATTATCCCTTCATTAAGGGAATTTTGAGCTCTAAAATGGGCCTCCTAAGGAAATTATAAAATAATAGTGGAAATAATAAAATAATATTAGATTATGTCATCAAATTTTAGAGGGAAAATAAATTATTTTTTCAAGTTGTATTTTGAACTTATCTCCCTATGTGTTTACTCAAATTTTGAGAGGAAACACTCATTAGATGTAGAATTTGATTCCTTATCCAAGCCGTACCCATGTTGCATACTTTCGATGAACCCTACTACACAAAAAAATGTGAAATGCATAAAAAACGTGATTTTAATCATGTGTTTTCATGTATTTCTCATTTTTTGTGTAGCAGGGTCCATCAAAAGTATGCAACATGGGTACTCCTTGGATGAGGAATTAAATTTTTCTTCCAACAAGTAATACTGCTTGAAATGTGAGTAAAAAATTTGTGAGATAGGTATATTTTTCTTAGGAGGCCCATTTTAAACCTCAAAATTCCCCTAATGATGTTTTGTTGCTCTCTCTTCCTTTTGAGCATTGTTGTATGATCTTGCAGGCTTATGTTTTCTTCAGATTGATCTTAATCCTCATACTCCTTTTCCTGTTGTCCACTTGGTCCTAAATCCTTGGTATAATTGTACCAACTCTTGAATTTATCTACATGCCAATGCATGTTGTGTGCATATGACCAATTTAAACCTGGTTTATTGCAATGGGATTCCAAAAATACTCTAGTATTATATATGTGATGACACAGATATAAAAAATAGTATCTTTTCATTTCTTAACTTTTGTCTCAACTTCCTTAAAACTCTTAAGGGTGTATGCTCTGATAGTCAAAGGGAAAGCTAGGAAATGATTGTTCTTGCTTTTGTGTGGTCTTTTGGAGAAGCCCATGGTAATATGATATAAAACCTCCTACAAGAGTAGCCTATACATCACTAGTCCGAGGAGAGCACGAGGAGCCTTATATGAGCAGGAAAATCTAATGAAGGTGCCTTCCTAGATGGGGAACCAGTTAGGTACCCTAATGATTGTTTATGTATCTATCTTGGACATGCATGGAGCTTACTCTATGAAAGGAAATTGGTACAATGGAATGGGGAATGAATCAAATGTGAATTCATGCATATGACTATATCTTAGATCACAACAGATATTGTAATGAAGGTGCACAACCTTTGCTACCTCAGGGGTCCATTTGTCACTCTAATATTAAACAAAAGAGAAGTGAAACGAACATCAAAAGATGCGAAATAAGATTATAAATTTTAACCTAAAACTTGGTACGAAGGATAGGTCATAGGTTACACAAATACAAGGTTCACGGTACCTAAGGGGGTGGGGATAACAACAGTGACCGGTCTATTTCATAGAGTTGAAGGTCCCTAGGTCGTGGTATGAGATAGGTCACATAGTTTTGGTTTCATCTACGTCACAGGATCATAGAATGAGTGAGGTTGAAAAGGTTTAGAATGAGTGGGGTCACAAGGCCATAGTTTTGTGTAGGTCACAAGGTCACCATAGAGACCGTTTCATGCTTTTTTTAAGCACGACTTGGATCTTTCAATTGTTTGGATGAAAACTTGGTTTCAAGAGGTGGAAAATCGACCTCAAGGATGCTTAGGGAAAAATGGTAGCTGAGGGCACGTGAGATATGCTCCAGATCATTCTTTGTTTTCAAGAGATGGGGAACGAAATGGAGAGGTCACGAGTCTGTAGTTTTTTGGGGTGAAATCAACTTGGAAATGTATCAAAGGGGAAAATAAACCCTACAAGAAGAGGAATTTAGGGTTTCTAGTTAGGGGAAGGCACATGGCAAGAGAAATTTTTGCAACGAACAAGAAGAGATGTCTACCTAGAGAGGAGTCACATGCCTACTTGGTTGCCAAGTCTATCTATCCTTGAATGCTCCAATCAACTGAACAAATGAGCTATTTTGAAATGGATTTATTCATAATTTGGTCACAGATGAAGGGTTCTAGGATGTCGCAAGGTCACATGGTATAGGAGGTCACTAAAGTAAGGCTTCAAAAGCTTACGACCTCGTGACCATGCAACTTTGAATTATTGAGGTCTTTAAGGTTACAAGGTCATGTTTTAGGTTAAGTCACAAAACGAGAGATCAGATGCATGTATGTTATGTGACCTGATGACTATACTTGATGACAAGCACAATTTATAGGTTTTTGGGTCGCAGAGTCATGTAGTTTAGGATTTTATGAATTGTGTGACTTCATGATCCTTCAACTTGGTGACTTGGATAAATACAATCACTTAAAAGGAGGGTCACATGTCACAATTGTAACCTTTAAGTGAGGCCTCTCTTTGTGACTTGTGACCTTGAGGAAGTTAAAATTTGGAGTTTTGAATTTGAAATTTTCTCAGGGGCATAAGGAAACTTGACACACTACTAGGATTTGGAAACTTGTTGCGTAAAAGAAGGATAGAAGTCTAATCTAGGGGTTCAAAATTTTTGAAAGGGTCTAAATTTTGGGGTTGTTGTAGCAGTTTTAACAAAACCAAGTTTGTCTAGAAATCAATTCCAAAATCCAAGTTGAAACACTAGTAAAACTTGGTCAAACTACTAGCCAACTAATGCTGGTCAAACCGCTGAAATAGTCGAATATGGTAAACTTTTGGTTTCATCAACTTACCTCCTCCAGTTAACTTCGCACCTACAATTGACCCTTGTGGTTGGTTGTTGCGGTCAAATTGGAATTGCAATCAAACATGTGGTGAAGCCTATGCTCATGTACTTCTCTTATACAATGAAAATTTTCCTATTTTTGCAATCAAAATTAGTCTCTTCTATGGTCAAATTGGGCCAAATAATTGAATTAAAAAAACAAGTCAAACTCGGTCAAATACTAGCTCTTGACTTCGTCAAATCTTAGTCGATTTGTCCTCATTTCTACTCCTTTTTACGATTTCTTGAGAATATATGTTATGTTGTTGTGTATGGTCAAAATTAGGAACTCTCATAATGTATATATACTATTCAAATTGTGTGTATTTGACCAAGAGGCACACCAATTCATGGTATCGCTAACTTGACACCTTGGAGCCTACATGAATCCAAAAATTATAATTATAATTTTTATTATCATAATTTTACTAGGTTTAGTTAGGAGGCCTCTTGGCTTCCGAGAATACCTCCCAATAATACACAAAAATAAACACTCAATAGCACATCTCTCCCACACACACTTCCCCTTCGACAAAATCCTTTCCTCCACGCACATCCACACCTCCACACATAGTTCCTTTTGCACCTCTCATTCCACACACATCACTTCTTCCTGAACACATACCACTTCACACAACTTATTTTCTGCGCTTATTATTTCTCACATGCTTTCCCAATTAATGTTATTAATAATTTGTATCACACCTATCATGATCACAAAAAAATCATGGTATAGTATTTATATCACTTCATTTAATTTCCATGACATTCATGATACTAATATCAAGGATCTTAAAGTTGGATCAAGCTTTGAATTAAGTGGACATGATGGTTTTATAATTTCAAGATTTATCTCCACCATATCCCATAAATGACGACCTTAATCTATTAAGTTTCTATTTACTTATCTTATCATGCCTAATGGAGATCACTCAAGAGGGAGAAACAACTTCTGACTATATAGGAAACCAAGGAATTCACAGGTAGGTGCCATTGAGAATGTTGGTGACTAGCTATGTATTTCTAAGAACAAATAGGAGATGGCTAGAAAAGGAAGGAAAGAAGATATTTCCGGTGATACCTTTAACTCACTTACCCATCAAGACAATAATTTGATTGGTTGACAACATAATAGTGATATGTGATATTTCCTTTCAAGTAGGAGAATAACAACAAAATTTGGATGAGTGGATTAGAAAATATTGCATGTGTTCTACAGGTTTTTCCCTTCAAATAAATTGTTTATATTTTTGCAAATAATTTTGATCCAAGGACGAGAAAAATAAAACTAGGAGTGAAGAAGAACCCAACTCCTCTTAGTACCAAAGAATTCATAAGGATATTTAAATTACCTCAACGAAATAAGTTACTAAATCTATTGTAAGTCGTCAATTTTTTAAACTCCCAAGTAGATGGGATAAACATTATTAAAAAAATTGTTTCACTAGCTTCTGAGGCTGCTTATGATATTTTCTCGCTGGATATTTCTTTGTTTACTAAGCCTTTCAAAGATTTTTCTAGGCTTTTTTCCTAAGGTATGCAATGAGAAACTACAAGACATTTTCCAAAATTCATACTTTATGTTCTTTTCCATTCTTATAAAATATATTCTCTATTTGATTGGGTGGGCCTCATTTCATATGAGTTAAACTTATAGTTACACAACTTGTCTAATATCCACATTTTTTTTACTATGACCTATTTGATAATCACCATTATGTCTAGCCATGCTTTAGATGACTTACCACACAAGGTTAACTTCAGCCCTCATTAGGAATTGACATAGTTGGCCATCTAATATTGTGGAAGCATAAAACTCCTTCCAAATTTTTCCATGTCGAATATTTGTTTGTTCAGGAAGTAAATTACATCATGACCAGAAAAGAGCTCATAGACCGGATAAGATTCTTGGATTTTGGGTTGTAGGATGCCCAGTCATAAGTTCGTACGTTGTTGACTAGGAAGGTGACTAGGCATGACTGTATTTTTTGTGGGCTACGGGTTGGTGGATAAGTGTCACATTCTTATTCATTCTAAATCCGATGTTTTTTTGTTATTTTATGGTTTCGTGATGTGATAAGATGATGGAATCATTAACTTACTTGAATTATTTGAAGGGTAAAAAAATTTGAAAGTTTCTCACACCATCACTATGCGGCACGGGAATAGGAGATTTCTATGACTCCTCTAGTCTTCAACTCGCTTTACGAGTCAGGCTTAAGGTGATCTTGAAACAAAGCGTACGCATGAACGGGCGGCCCAACGAGGATTCGGTACTAATTCAAATAAATTGTTACATACCAAGTGATGCCTCGAAATTGACCTTTAGTCTTTGATCTATTAAAGCATAAAATACACAAGAAACTTTCTCACACTCACACATACA
Source organism: Pinus albicaulis (assembly GCA_034641835.2). Classification (NCBI taxonomy): domain Eukaryota; kingdom Viridiplantae; phylum Streptophyta; class Pinopsida; order Pinales; family Pinaceae; genus Pinus; species Pinus albicaulis. The sequence goes on along the minus strand of JAXQQM020082944.1, from coordinate 132,792 downwards.
CACATATCTCTATTCTACCTTGCGAATCACTTACTTATATAACCTAAATGCATATGATAATTATTGAGGGTCTTGTCGAATGTGCGAGAAATTCCGGATGATGTACGCTCAATATTCTGTCCTGATAATTAAAAGAAGACAAGCGCGAGTCCTTTCGGACTTCGGTCACTATCAAAATCTTGATCAAAATCCTCTTCTGACGAGGATGAGGGAAGCTTTTGATTCAGCCATGATTGATTTAACCATTCCAAATATTCTGATTCCCATGCGTGGTCCGGCAATTCTTGAGCATCTGGGTACAAATCTATGAAAATGGTTGCTTTATCCTCGGATACCTTCTCTTTTCCTTTTGCTGTAGCTGCTTTTTCTTTGTTGAGACTGTAGAAGATTCTCCTTTTAGTGGTGCCTTTGATGATTGTCCTATATCAAACTTTTTTGTGTCGATTGTAACATAGAGATTCTTCTGTGGAAAGAGATATTTATCATTAGATTTCTGCCACCTATTAATAAAAGCCATTGGATCTATCTCTATGTATAGAAAGGAATCTTTTTTACTTTTACGGAACTCAGGCATTGATTTAACTGCCATCTCAACTCCATCTAATAATTCCCATTTGAGAATTTGGAACATACTAACAGAGCGTTCAATGGCGCATTGGATCCAAAACTTGCAGTTATGATTGATATCTGCCCTTTGTTGCCATCCTAATTAAAAAATCGTGGATGAACATACTTTTGTTGACAATAATAAACTTATCAGGCAGACAACATCATCACTCCAATTTCCTGTAAGAATACTAATAGTAATTAATTCCTTTTGATTAATCAGCAATTTAATTACTTTATGCCTTCCTTGGAATTCTTCCAAATTTTTGATCATAGACAACTTTTTAGGCAACTTAAGGCTATGAAATTCCTTAAGCCAAAGATTAAGCTTCTTAATTTCTTCTGTATTGTCAGCTAACACAGATTCCTCAATCCTTTCAGGTCCATAAATTTGTGCAAAAGGATTTGGAATAATAGGATTTCTAAATTCTAAACTTTGATAATCCCACGGTGTTGAGAAAGTTCTCAAATACTGCAGCGTCCTTTCAACACATTGAGAATCTCTCATCTGTGGTTTCTTCTTGCAACAACCATCTTTTATTTCCCAATCAGCAAATGGCTCAAAAAGTTCATACTGGGGAAATGAATCTGTACCTGAAAAATTTTCATCATTTCTTTGAAGAAATGCAGTTTCCACTTCTTCAAAGAGATCAGGAATTCTAAGGGACCTTAAAAACCTTTCAACCTTTTCAGTCCTATTTATTTCATCCAGATCTAACATTTTTTCTAAGGTATAGATGGAAAAAGAGAAATATATAACACCAATAATTTGGTAATAATTCAAAGTTTGCAAAACCTTAATCATGGCGTCAGTATATTCTCTGGTCCAGTAATCATCAAGAGTTTTAAAATAAAGCTTCACCTTCATATTAGGTAGAGGATATACTTTTACCAGTTCTTCGTCTAGACCCAATAGAATTCCAACATTTTTCGACTGCCAGGCTTGACATCTTTGTATCCATTGATTTCTTCTAATTCTCAGCCCAACAAATTTTTTGATTTCTTCGACCAAAACACCAAGAACCAATTCAAGAATCTGAAATATTTTTACAAAGGTTTCAAAATTATCATCTGCAGAGGTCTTACCAAGAAGAAAAAATATATTAGTTCTTTGTTTAGAACAAAAATGAGTATGGGCTTTGTTCATGTGTCTGGTAAGAGAGTCGGCCAAATAATTTGAAATACATGGAATCCATTCAACATCAAAATCATACATTTGGAACCAAATCTGCCATGCTAACAATCTTCCTCTTGCTAGCTATCTTGATATCTTTGCTGATAAAAAATACTTAAAGTTCATTGAGTCTGTTCTTATCAAGAAATTGGCAGGGGCTAAATATAATTCAAATTTTTGTATGCCATTCAAAATGGAAAGAGTTTCTTTTTCAGCTTTAAAATAATTTTTCTGATCAGTCAAAAATTCTCCAGATGCATAAGAACATAAAATTTATTCTCCAGTATCCTCCTTTCTTTAAAAAATGATGGCTGCCCAAAAAGAATCAGAGGCATCAGTTTGAAGGATTAGGAATGCATTACCTGGCGGTTTGAGCTTGGGGAGTTGTTTACATTCAACTTTTAATAACTTAACTGCTGCAGTGGCCTCTAGTGACCATCCAGAGTTTAAATGTTGTCTTATTGGAGCAGTTTTTTCTGACAGTCTAGGAATATATTTATGTACATAGTTGAGTACTCCTAGAAATTGCTAAATCATCTTAGTATCTTTAAGCTCATCAGGGAATTCAGAGAGCTTGGTAAAAACATGAGGATGCATCTGAATTTTACCATTTACCACATGAATACCCAAAAAATCAATATTATCTTGAAACAGAAGAATTTTCTTTTCAGACAGAACAATACCGTGCTTTCTTGCTTCTTCAAGAAATATTTGTAAATGATTCATATGGGATTCGAGATCCTGATTGTGTATGAGGATGTCATCGATATATACAACAATGAAATCATACTTACCAAAAATATATTCCATTCGCCTTTGAAAGAAATCAGGAGCATTCTTTAGAACAAATGGGACTACCTTCCATTGGAAATATCCTGCGGGACAAGTAAAAGCAGTTTTATGACGATCTTCTTCTTCGATTTGTATCTGGTAGTAACTAGATTTCATATCAAACTTACTGAAGACCTTGTTGTTCTGGATCTTTGCATGATTTTTTCCTGGCGGGGAAATGGATAATTAATGTTCTTTGTGATTGCATTTAATGGCTTATAATTAATTACCATTCTAGTTTTACCTCTAACTATCTCAGAATGATTTCGAACCAGGAAAGCAGAACAAGAATAATGAGAAGAACTAGGCTCAATTAACTAGAGACTTAATAGTTCCTCAATCTCCTTTTTAATTTCCTTTTCATCCGTCGGGGTGCAGGGTATAAGTTTTCCTTTAACCCCATTTTCATGAAGAGTGACGATTTCTTTCTGGGGACTCTCTACACTCTAGAATGTTTGAGGATTATCAGAACAGTTTTTTAACAATTCATCATAAATAGCTGTTTGTTCAAGAGACCATTCAGGATTTCTATTTTCTTTCTGTTTTGTCTTTATCCTGTCTTCATAAATCTGCAACACTTCCTGCCAATTATTAGAATCGTTCTGGGGCCTTTTGGCACCTCCTTTATTTTGGCTATTTTCTTTTCGGGCTTCTGAATTAGCCAAAGTCAATATTGGAACTGAAATTGTCTTTTTCTTAATGTTCAATATAACTTTATCTTCGTTGATGGTTACGGGCAACACAGAATTGATGAAAGGCATTCCAAGATGTTAGAGTCGGTCTTTACATCCCTCAAACTCAGAGATCATTTCTCTTATTGCATTTCATTGTTTAGGTGTCTCATTCCGCTCATTCATTTGCATTCCGTTAGGGGCATGCCATTATCTGACGGAAGGGCTTTGTTCTCTCATTTTTCCTCATGCTTGTACCTGCTGGGTTGGTCAAAAATTTATCAAAATTCATCAAAGTGGAGTTCATGTCATTTACAGTCATATATGGTATTTTGGTCAAAAAAGAGTCATTTCACTTTCTAGGTCTAGGGTTTGGTCTTCAGAAATGTTAAATAATGCCCGCAGGCCATGAGGATATCTTCAATAAGTTTTCATTTCAAGATTTTCATCATAAATATATAGGGATGTTTCTTCTTCCAAACTGCTGTTTTGATGTTGGCAAAATTGTTTTGTAATAATCATGTATTTTTCCACCATGAAGACATCAAAACGAGACTTTGGTTTTCCTTTTCCAAGTTCAGCCAACATCCTATAAAAATCAACCATTTTCATCATTTCAAACTCGGAAAGTTAGTGAGGAAACAAAACACGAGTTAGTCAATGAAAGTGCCAAAGTCAAAAAACATTACAAAATGGGTTCTGAAGAAGAAAAAATTAAAACCATGTCTATAAGATATTTCTCAAAGCCCATTCATTTCATTTGCAACAAGAGTGATTGAGAAAATCTCCAAGAGAAAGTCAAGTTTGAGGTTGAAGAGCGAAACTGCGTTTTAGAAGACTGAGTGTGTGTGTTGAAGGCAGCGCGGCACATTGGGATAGGCCATGGCGCACACACACGACGCGGCGCATAGAGCCGAAAAAATCTATGCAAATTTCTAAGGGCGCAGCGCACCCACTGAGCATGGCGTATTGGGCCTGCGCGTGGTGCACAGGCTCGACAGGCTTAAAAATCATCATTCTTGCTCCAAACTCAAATCAATTCAATTCATTTGCCTCCAAGTAAGTGTGTGATGCTTTCTCCTGCTATTAAATCTTATTTGATGATGTTTGGAGGGAAGATTTGAAAGTTTGAAGTTTTAAAATACAAACCCTATATTTACAACAAAATATTCTCCTTTGGGTTTTGGGAATTGGTGTTTTGAAACTGCAATTTGGATGCCAAATGTCCTCCCCACTTATGATCCTTTCCCTTTTATAATTATACCATTATAGTTAATCCCTTATTCCCTAACCTCCCCAACTACTCATATCCCTTGTTCCCATTTACTAAACCCTACCACTCCTGTCTCTTTCCCTTTCCCATATTATTTGCAAAGAGTTTCCAAATCCTTAATCCCCATAAAGTCAAGTGATTATTTTCACATCATAAATTTCATTTGACAGTCCTCTTTCCCACTGTTTATACTTACCACAGTCCCTGATTATCCCTTGAGTACACATTTGGCATTGAAACAAATACACCAATTGCTCATTTTCTAACCAACCAAACATACAGTTTACAAACACATTTCAGCGTCACGTCAGAAACAAATTCATCATATGAGCAGGGATATGAGCACGATATTGATTCAACCGCAGAGCTAAATGTACCGAGGAGGTCTCATAAGAGTGGAAGGCACATCAGGGAGGAACCCACTTCTTTGGCTCAATTGCATGCCTTCCCGCTTGCATTGACATGATTTCAGCAACATTCATGTTTTCCGTATTGCGAGATGATATCTCAGATTCAACACCATCCAGAGTTGGTTCGCTTATTTTTCCTACATTTGCGTGATGGTCATGTAAATCTTTCTGGAGTGAACTTCACTTTGACACCAGCAAGCATTTCTGAGGCGACCGGGATACCGAACATTGGTGAGGAGTGGAATAAGAGACAGCAGCTGGATAGAGCATATTATTAACCTTACATCAGGTCGGGATATTTGAGGCAGTTGATCAGAGTGTTCTCGTTCCAGTTTCTGAATGATTCCTATGCGCCATTAATGAAGCTCATAATTAGATACTTCAGCTGTGAGGGTAGATTCCCGCGCCTTTATACATACCATATCAGACTTTTGATGCATTTCACGAGAGTGTGAATGATGAATATCCCATACTTCATGTGCCGAAACATAGAGCGGATGAATATCCTAGTGCAGAAGAAGACTCCAGAGCAGAAACATAACAGCATTTATCATTATGCGCTCTTCAAAATCATTGTGGTACATCAGATTGGCTTGCAGGGCATCACATGGGATGAGTTCATTTCTCGTGACTTCTTTGCAGCCACCCAACCTCCTCCCAAGATTGTTCATGATGAGGCAGAGCCTTCGCATCAGTTTGAAATTCTTGAGATAGAGCATACCAGTGTTCCAGTGTGTGTGACATATCAGAGAGGCCACATAACCTTATTTGCAGCAGCACGATGAGTGTTATCTCCACCAGGGGTGGAAGGGGGTCTCGTTACCTTCATCAGCAGCATGAGTACTATCTCCAGATGGCGTGGAAGGAGTCTCGCCTTCTACATCAGCACAGGTACAGGATAGAGGTAAGAAGCGTATGCATGATGAGGGCCCCTCAAGAGGCCAAGATACTGATTTTATTTTGATCGAGGTTGATTCGAGCTCTCCTAGCTCAAAGCTAAAAGAAATCATCCAAGCGTAGAAAGATGATATTGACACTTTGATCGTGAAGCTGCAGAGAGCTCAGTGGGTTATAAATTACTTGGAGTAGCGGAATAAACAACTAGAGGATCAGCAGACACTCATAGAGTTGTGGAAAATCCGTGAAGACCATGAATTGGCCCGAAAGAAACCGGGTGACATGACACCATTTGAGCGAGAGACTTGCCTTACGCATGTCAACATTCATCTGGAGAAGCTCTTAGAAAAGGCCAATAGGGACAAAGACATTCTCATACATATGAAAAACCACTATTGGGCCTGCACACATGTTTGTAGAGCAAAAATGAAGATCCTAAAGGCAAGGTTGAGAAAAGCACTGAAACGTCGGAAGAGGCCAGATCCACTCTGAATCTTGTTCGAAGCTTCCTTGGCTGAGCATGAGACATGATGGGAGACCTTCACTCCAAATTTCAGCAAATTTTGAGAATATTTTGTCATTTTTGAAAATTTTGGTTGCAAAACAGGTTTTTCCGCCCGACGCACACTTATGATTGGGACATCTTTTGGAGGAAAAATTTTCATTTTTGGGTTTTTCATGATATATTATGTATGTTAAGGAATGGCCAAAGCATTTAATCAAATTCTGGGCTACCTAAAGGGCCAAAAATACCTTGAAAATGGCCTTTCTACCACTTTTTGCACCAGCAGGAACCAGTCTTGGACGATTGCAGTTTGGGAGGGGAAAATGGCATTCAAATTGAAAAATTACACTTGGGTTGGATAGCAGACATCCAGGGCTTTCCAACGAGCTATCATGAGCTCAATTTGGACTTCGGGAAGTGCCTCAAAATCACATCCAAAGTGGCGTGATGCATTGAGTTTTTGAGCGTGACGCATAGAGAAATTTGGCCTCATTTTCACTCTTCAGCTCAGAAATTCGCCCAGTTTTGACTAGTTTTACATTTTCATGTGATGATTTATCTACCATGATGTAATTTGGTAACCAAGATGTAATTTTGGCATATATTTACTTGCTCTAGAGGATTCATTCACTAAAAATTTAAAATTAAGTGAATGGATCAGTTTCATAGCATATAGAGGCAAGTTGTTTGGCTGCCTAGATTTTAGCTCCATGTTTAGAATTGGTTGAAATAGCTCCTAAAAGGATGAGCTCTACCCCTAGAGGCATGGGAAGGGGTTAGGATGGTCTATATATTGTATTTTCTGAGACATTTTCAGGGTTGGATACTTGGGAAAAGTTTGGCACCTCATTGTACATTAATTTCAGATTTTTGGCAAAGGAAAGACCAGAGTTTTGCAGCACTTGTTGGGATCCTTGTGGATTCTGAGTTTTGATGATGTTATCCTCATGTTATTGTAAGTTTCATTAATGTTATATTTATTCCATTTCCCTTCTCTATGCTTCTGAATTAAACAAACGAGTATTTGAGGTAGAATTCATTGATTTGCTGGTGCTCTTCCTTAAACTTTTGTTTAGTTTTACGTGTTTCTCGTCAGTTTGAAGAGGAACCTTGCACTCTCTTGCCCTCTTCAGCTCCTCAGCAGTCTTTTCCATCCATTCATTTGATCTAAGACATCAAAGCCGCTGCCTACCTCGCCCCAACTTGAACTCTGCAAGAATTTGGCCTCATCCCCAAGCCCAAAAATTGTTTTTCCTTTTTTCCAACAAAAACCCCTAAAAATCAAAATCAAACCCTCCTATTTGTTTATCTAGCCTAATATCAATTGTTTTTTTAGTCATATCAAGCCCCTTTGAATATTTTAATTGATATTTACCCGGAGAGAGCCCTTTCTTGTCCTCGTAGGGCTAGCTACGAGGCTGAACGTGGTTTGGTGTTGTCCTTTTTCTACCTTATTTCAGCCTAAGGTGGATTTGGGAACTAACACAAGAAACAAACTTGCAGATGTATCGTAATGTTGTATTGCAGAAAATTTCACAATACTCCCCCCGACTTCCAAAGAAACATTATCAACATAGTGGGTGAGATTTACTGATCCACCAATGGTCTCGGAAATAAGAATATTTTGCAAGGGCTTCCATAAGCCTTTGAATAAATATGTGCGAGTTAAATTTTTGGAGCCTACGGTATCAATAAAGGCATCCACATTGATCCATTCACCTTTTAATTGAACTTGAATAGGAATATACAAGAGATTGTTAGTCTTAACAATATTTTTGAGAAAATTACTTTCTTCAGTATTAGCAGATGCTGGAGTAGGCAAAGAGGATGCCTGAGAGACTGTCTTTGGATATGGGAAAAAATAATTGAAAGTGGGTTGTGGAGATAGAGAATTTAAAACGGATTGTGAATTCTTAGTACCAATATCTTGAGATAAAGATGGGACAACTGAGACAGTATCATCTAAAAGGTAGTCAGATGTTTCATTAGTATCTTCATCTGAACTATATTCATCACTAAAATGGAGCTCACTGTCCATTTCTGGTTCTGAATAGTCATAGCATCTATTCATCTTTTGGCAAGTATCAGGAACTGGCTCATTGTCTGACAAAGAAGCATTAGTAAAAATATATATATCTGATACTTCATCTTGGGAATCAACCATAGGCCAGTTATCTACAAAGTCATCAATTTCTATACAAGCTTTTAACTTATTGGATGAGCTTTTAGGACAGTTCCCGGCAAAATGAACTTCTTGTTTACAAATGAAACTTGCATTGTCTTTCTTGGGTTGCCTTCGCTTTTTCAAATATTTAAATTTTTTGAAAGGCCTTCTGGGATTTGCTACTCTTTTAGGATTAAATCTTCCATATCTTTTAGATTTTCTCTTTTTAAATGGTGTCCATGGCAACACAGAACGAAAAAATTCAAGACCAGGAGAAAAGTCTTGAGCTTTCTTCTGCCAGCATAAATATTCAACTTTTTCTTGACACCGAAACAGAAGATCTGTCCAATAGGTCTGTTCAATATTTTTCCCTTGAACTTCTAGATCCTTCATAATTAAATCACCTAAATTACCAGGAAATTTTGACAAGAATGAAATCTTCTGAGTAGAATCATTGGTCAGATTAGCTTTATGGATCTTGGACATATAATCATTACCAAACTGATCTAAAAACTTTAAATGTTTTAATTCCATTCTTGCTAGATCTCTTATAATTTGTTTCTTTTCATCTTCTGGTTCAAGGAAAAATTGAGTTTTAAGTAGCAATTCTAAAATAGCTAATCCTGTAGTATCTACATTCATTCTTTCTTGATCTGATGGTCCCATCCACCAATCATAAACAATTCCGGCCATTCTTTTTTTAGCTAGGGAAAAAATAGAAATATTATCTAATCTGGAGACAACTTGCATTTGATACAAAGCTCCAATCCAAATTCTATAGATTCAGCTAGATTTTTGGATTTATCCAGATCTAATTCATATCCACTAGAGTTAGTGGCAAACAAATCTTCTTCAACTCTAGGGTATTTTGGAACTTCTCAAAAAACATGTGCTTTTTGAAGAGATGGCAAAATAAAGGATGGAAACTTAGAAGAAAAATTTTCTAAGGTGGCAATTTCACTTTTTGGTTTCTGAAAATTTAATGGTTTTACTGGTTCTAATTTTTTCTCTTAGGCTTGTGTACTAGAATAAGCTTCAGTACGCTCTTGTTTTTCATCAATATCCCAATAATTAGGAGTGTCCATTGAAATAGAAAACTTTGGGGCCTTGGATTCTCTCCTTTTCTTTTCTTTCTTTTTATTCTCTTTAGCTTCTCTTCTTTGTTTTTCTTCTTGATGTCCTTCATAGAGAAGTCTAAGATTGTCCAGAATTAACTCAGTTTGAGATCCTAGTTCGTCTAAAACATCATCAGCATCTGAACACCAGGTAGAAAGATAATTTCCAATTTGATAGGTCTGATCTAGGTCATTAGTGTTTAATGCATTATGCTCAATTAAGGGAGCATAATCGGCTCTTATGGGTAGCTCTTTGGACATAGAAGGGGTGGTGTTGAATTTAGTCTTAGGAGGCCATTTCCCACCTTTCACAAAATGACGATTACCATACTTCCATTCTTCGACAGGGGAAAAATGAGTAGTAGAGATACGATGCACATCTTATTTACAACAAGGAAAGGTTTAGACTCTGGTATATACAATTCAGTGGATGATAACACAGGTTCCGAAGAAAATACTTCTTCAATAGGAGGAACATCAATTATTCTTGAAGAATACGCTTCTACGAAAGAAACATGGACAATATAGCGACGGGGCCTGACAATAGGTCTGAGAATCTCTAGTTTTTTGGGAATAAGCTTAACCTGACCATTACTAATAGGGAATCGTTTGATTTTAGATTCAGGCTTTCTGCATCTAAGTTACAATAAGTGAAGAGAGTAATAAATTTTCCATAAGAGAATCAAGAACAGGGCTCTAATACTAAATAAGATTATGGACTCAGTAACTTACATGAATTACTGAAGGGTAGCTGGAAGTTTCTCACACCATCCACTATCTGGCATGGGCATATGAGATTTCCTACGAATCCTCTGGTCTTCAACTCGATTTACAGTCCCGACTTAAGGTGATCTTGAAACAAACTGTCCTCAGACAGGCAGCCCAGCAGGCTTCAGTATTAATTCAAATAAATTGTTACATACCAAGTGATGCCTCAGAGTAGAGGCTTTTAGTCTCTCATCTCTTAAAGCATAGAATACACAAACACTTTCTCACACTCACACATACACACACATACACACATATATCTATTCTACCTTACTGACTCACTTACTTATATAAAATAAAAAAGCATATGAGAATTATTGATGGTCCTGTCGGATATTACTATTCAAGACGCTGTCTATTCAATATTCTCGAGTACAATAATTTAAAGAAGAAAAACTACCAAGGTCCTTTCGGACTTTGGTCACTATCAAAATCTTGATCAAAATCCTCTTCTGACAAGGATGAGGGAAGATTTTGATTCAGCCATGATTGATTTAGCCATTCCAAATATTTTGATTCCCATGCGTGGTCCTGTTTCTCCTAAGCATCTTGGTACAAATCTATGAAAATGGTTTCTTTATCTTCAGATACCTTCTCTTTTCCTTTCGCTGTAGCTACTTTTTCTTTTGCAGACACTGTAGAAGATTCTCCTTTTAGTAGTGCCTTTGATGATTTTCCTATATCAAACTTGATGGTGTCAGTTGTAACATAGAGATTCTTTTGGGGAAAGAGATATTTATCATCAAATTTCTTCCACCTGTTAACAAAATCCATTTCAACTCCATCTAATAATTCCCATTTGAAAATCTGGAACATACTGACATAGTGTTCAATAGCGCATTGGATCCAAAGCTTGCAGTTATGATTGACATCTGCCTTTTGTTGCAAACCTAATTCAAAAATCATGGATGAACATACTTTTGTTGACAATAATAAACTTATCAAACAAACAACATCATCACTCCAATTTCTTGCAAAAATACTAATAGTAATCAATGCCTTCTAATTAATCATCAATTTAATTACTTTATGCCTTCCTTGGAGTTCTTCCAAAGTTCTGATCATAGACAATTTTTCGGGCAACTTAGGGTGATGAAATTCCTTAAGCCAAAGAGCAATCTTCTTGAATTCTTTAGTATTGTCAACTAACATAGATTCATCAATCGTGTCAGGTCCATAAATTTGTGCAAAAGGGTTTGGGACAATAGGATTCCTGAATTCCAAACTTTGATAATCCCAAGGTGTTGAGAAAGTTCTTAAATACTTCAATGTTCTTTCAACACACTGAGAAGCTCTCATCTGTGGTTTCTTCCTGTAACAACCATTATTTATTTCCCAATCAGAAAAGGGTTCAAAAAATTCATACTGTGGGAATGAATCCATACCTACAAAATTTTCATCATTTCTTTGAAGAAATGCAGCTTCCATTTCTTCAAAAAGATCAAGAATTCTCAAGGACCTTAAAAACCTTTCAACCTTTTGATTCATATTTATTTCATCTAGGTCCAACATCTTAGCTTAGGTATAAATAGAAAATGAGAAATCTATACCACCAATGATTTGATAATAATTCAAAGTTTGCAATACTTTGATCACGGCTTCAGTTTATTCTATGGTCCAATAATCATCAAGAGTTTTAAAGTAAAGCTTCACCTTCATATTGGGTAGAGGATAAAATTTTACCAATTCTTCATCTAATCCCAATAGAATTCCAACATTTTTTGACTGTCAGGCTTGACACCTTTGTATCCATTGATTTCTTCTAATTCTCAGCCCAACAACTTTCTTGATTTCTTCTACCAAATCACCTAGGACCAATTCAATAATCTGGAATATTTTTACAAATGTTTCAAAATTATCATCTTCAGAGGTCTTACCAGGAAGAACAAATAAATCAATTCTTTTTCTACCACAAAAATGGATATGAACTTTGTTCATATCTCTGGTAAGAGAATCAGCTAAATAATTTGAAATGCCTGGAGCCCATTCAACATCAAAATCATACATTTGGAACCAAATATTCCATGCTAACAACCTTCCTCTTGCTAGCTGTCTTGATATTTTGGCTAATAAGAAATACTTGAAATTTATTGAGTCTGTTCTTATCAAGAACTTGGCAGGGGCTAAATATAACTCAAATTTTTGTATGCCATTGAAAATGGCGAGAGTTTCCTTTTCAGCTGTAAAATATTTTTTCTGATGAGACAAAAATTCTCTGGATGGATAGGATCATAAAATTTCTTCTCCCGTGTCCTCATTTCTTTCAAAAAGGACGGCTGCCAAGAAAGAATCTGACACATTAGTCTGAAGGATAAGAAATCCATTACCTGGCAGTTTGAGCTCGGGGAGTTTTTTACATTCAGATTTTAACAATTTAACTGTTGCAGTGGCTTCTGGTGACCATCCAGAATTCAAATTTTGTCTGATTGGAGCAGTTTTTTCCGATAGTCTAGGAATATATTTATGAACATAGTTTAGGACTCCTAGAAATCGCTGAATCATTTTAGTATCTTTTAACTCATCAGGAAATTCAGAGAACTTGGTCAGAACATGAGGCTGCATCTGAATTTTACCATTTACAACTTGAATTCCTAAAAAATCAATACTATCTTGAAACAAAATAATTTTGTTTTCAGATAGAACAATACCGTGCTTTTGTGCTTCTTCTAGAAATATCTGCAAATGCCTCATATGGGATTCGAGATCCTGACTGTGAATCAGGATGTCATCAATATATACAACAATAAAATCATATTTACCAAAGATATAGTCCATTCATCTTTGAAAGAAAGCTGGAGCATTCTTCAGACCAAATGGTACGACTTTCGATTGGTAAAAAATTGCAAGGCAAGTGAAATAAGTTTTGTGACGATCTTCTTCTTTGATTTGTATATGGTAATAACCAGATTTCATATAGAACTTGCTGAAGATCTTGTTGTTCTGGATCTTTTGCATGATTTTTTCCTGGCGGGGCAGAGGATAGTTGAAGCTCTTTGTGATTTCATTAATTGGCTTATAATTTATTACCATTCGAGCTTTACCTCTAACTATCTCAGAATGATTTTGAACCAGGAAAGTAGAACAGGAATAATGAGAAGAAGTAGGTTCAATCAACTGTAAACTTGGTAGTCCTTCAGTCTACTTTTTGATTTCCTGTTCATCATTTGCGGTGCAGGGTATAAGTTTTCCTTTAACCCCATTGTCATGAAGAGTAACGATCTCTTGCTGGGGACTCTCCACACTCCAAAATGCTTAAGGATTATCAGAAGAATTTTTTTAACAATTCATCATAAATAGCCATTTGTTCAAGAGACCAATCAGGATTTCTATTTGCTTTCTGTTCAAGTTTTGTTTGAATCATGTCTTCATAAATCTGCAACACTTCTTGCCAATTATTAGAATCATTTTGTGGCCTTCTTGCACTTTCTTTCCTTTGGCTATTTTCTTTTCTAGCCTCTTAATTAGCCATAGTCAACCTTGGAAATGAGATTTCCTTTTTATTAATATTCAATATAACTTTATCTTCACTGATTGTTACTGGAAAAACAGAATTGATGAAAGGAATTCCAAGAAACAAACTTGCAGATGTATCACAATGTTTTATTACAGAAAATTTTACAATACTCCCCCCAACTTTCAAATAAATATTATCAACATAGTGGGTGAGATTTAGTGATCTGCCAATGGTCTCGGAAATAAGAATATTTTGCAAGGGCTTCCATAAGCCTTTGAATAAATATGGGCGAGCTAAATTGTTGGAGCCTCTGATATCAATAAAGGCATCCTCATTTATCCATTCACCTTTTAATTGAACTTCAACAGGAATATACAAGAGATTGTTAGTCTTAAAAATATTTTTGAGAAAATTACTTTCTTCAATATTAACAGATGCTGGAGTAGGCAAAGAGAATGACTAAGAGACTGTCTTTGGATAAGGGAAAAAATAATTCAAAGTGGGTTATGGAGACAGAGAATTTAAAATGGTTTGTGAATTCTTAGTACCAATATCTTGAGATAAAGATGGGACAACTGAGACAGTATCATCTGAAAGGTAGTCAGATGTTTCATTAGTATGTTCATTTGAAATATATTCATCACTGAAATGGAGCTCACTATCCATTTCTCCTTCTGAACAGTCATAACATCTATTCATCTTTTGGAAAGTATTAGGAACTGACTCATTGTCTGACAAAGAAGCATCAGTCAAAATGGATACATCTGATACTTCATCTTGGGAATCAACCATAGACCAGTTATCTACATAGTCATCAATTTCTATACAAGCTTTTAACTTATTGGATGAGATTTTAGGACATTTCCTGGCAAAATGACCTTTTTGTTTACAAATGAAACATGCATTGTCTCTCTTGGGCTGCCTTCGCTTTTTCAAACATTTAAATTTTTTGAAAGGACTTCTGGGATTTGCTACTCTTTTAGGCCTAAATATTCCATATCTTTTAGATTTTCTCTTTTTAAATGGTGTCCATGGCAACACAGAACGACAAACTTCAAGACCAAGAGAAAAGTCTTGAGCTTTCTTCTACTAGCATAAATATTTAGCTTTTTCTTGACACTGAAACAAAAGATCTATCCAATAGGTCTGTTCAATATTTTTCCCTTGAACTTCCATATCTCTCATAATTAAATCACCTAAATTACCAGACAATTTTGACAAGAATGAAATCTTTTGAGTAGAATCATTGGTCAGATTAGCTTTATAGATCTTGGACATATAATCATTTCCAAACTGATATAAAAACTTTAAATCTTTTAATTCCATTCTTGCTAGATCTGTTATAATTTGTTTCTTTTCATCTGCTGGTTCAGGGACAAATTGAGTTTTGAGCAGCAAGTCTAAAGTAGCTAATCCTGTAGCAGCTACATTCATTCCTTCTTCATCTAATGGTCCCATCCACAAGTCATAAAAAATTCCAGCCATTCTTTTTTCAGCTAGGGCAAAAATAGAAATATTATCTAATCTAGAGACAACTTACATTTGATACAAAGCTCCAATCCAAATTCTGATAGATTCGGCTAGATTTTTGGATTTATCCAGATCTAATACATATCCACTTGAGTTAGTGGAAAAAAAATCTTCTTCAACTCTAGGGTATTTTGAAACTTCTCAAAAAACATGTGCCTTTTGAAGAGATGGCAAAATAAAGGATGGAAACTTAGAAGCAGCATTTTCTATGGTGGCAATTTCACATTTTGGTTTCTGAAAATTTAATGGTTTTTCTTGTTCTATTTTTTTCTCTTGGACTTTTGTACTAGACTCAGCTTCAATACCCTCTTGTTTTTCATCAATATCCCAATAATTAGGAGTGTCCATTGAAATAGAAAACTTTTGGTCCTTGGATTCTCTCCTTTTCTTTTCTTTCTTTTTCTTCTCTTTAGCTTCTCTTATTTGTTTCTCTTCTTGTTGTACTTCATAGAGAAGTCTAAGATTGTCTAGAATTAACTCAGTTTGAGATCCTAGATCGTCTAAAACATCTTCAACATGTGAACACCATGTAGCAAGATAATTGACAATTTGATAGGTCTGATCTAGGTCATTAGTGTTTAATGCATTATGTTCAATTAAGGGAGCAAAGTCAGCTCTTGTAGCTGGCTGTTTGGACATAGAAGTGGTGGTGCTGAATTTAGTCTTAGGAGGCCATTTCCCACCTTTCACAAAACGATGATTAGCATACGACCATTCTTCGACAGGGGAAAAATGAATAGTAGAGATACGATGAATCTTATTTATAGTGAGAAAAGGTTTAGACTTCATTATATACAATTCAGTGGATGATAACACAGGTTCGGAAGGAAATACTTCTTTAATAGGAGGAACATCAACTCTTCTTGAAGAAGACGCTTCTGCAGAAGAAACGGGGACAACATAGTAACGGGGCCTGACAATAGGTCTGGGAATCTCTAGTTTTTTGGGAATAAGCTTAAATTGACTATTAGTAATAGAGACTCATTTGATTTTAGATTCAGGCTTTCTATCGTCGGCATTTGACTTATATTGAAAATACCAGTCATTAGGTAATTCAATTGGATCATACAGAACACCTTCAACTTCAGTATTTGAAAAACCAACAGTAACACAGTCCTTAAAAACATGTTGTTTCAACTTGGGATGAGCTGTATTGGTTAGCTGAAAGGAAGTTCGAACCAAAACAGATAGATAATCACTATCTTCGATCATTTTTAATCCTTGAAATCCAACCATGAGTTTCCAACAATATTTTAAATGAACATCAGTCAGACTGATTGAATAATCGGGAAATATTGTTCGATACTGACAGCCGGTGGACAGATTACCCATGATTGTTCCTATCCTAGCATGGTCATAAGTCTGGTGACGAGTATCAAAAACTTCAACTATGCAAGGAGTATTTAAACCATGTCGGAATAGAGGAGCAAGACCAATTGTAATACCTCCAAAATGAAGATATGAATATTTCTTATCCTTGGCATATTGGTTAAACTTCTTTATCTCATCATTGGAATATAAATTTAATGCTACGATTTGAACAGCAGGACGAGAAATATTTATGGTCACTTATACTTCTTTCAGAAAATATTTCTTCTTAAATATGTAAGAAACAGGGAGTTTGTATACATCTGTCACATGTTGTGAGGGAGGATTCCAACTCTCAGGATTTTCAATAGGCTCGTGAGTTTCATTAGGGACAACATCAGATTATATAGCTCTAGAAGCTAATTCAGTTATAATTTTACAATCTATTGACGAGAAAGAGCATAATAAATTTTCCATAAGAGGATCAAGAATAGGGCTCTGATACCAAATAAGATTATGGACTCAGTAACTTACTTGAATTACTAAAGGGTAGCTAAAAGTTTCTCACACCATCCATTATATTTTGGATAAGAAATCCAAAATATAGTGAAAATAATATTATCGACTCAGTAACTTACTTGAATTACTGAAGGGTAGCTGAAATTTTCTCACACCATCCACTATCTAGCACAGACATACGAGATTTCCTACGACTCCTCTGGTCTTCAACTTGCTTTAAAGTCGCGACTTAGGGCGATCTTGAAACAAAATTTCCTCAGACAGGCAGACCAGAAGGCTTCAGTCTTAATTCAAATAAATTTTTACATAGCAAGTGATGCCTTAGAGTAGAGCCTTTTAGTCTCTGATCTCTTAAATCATAGAATACAAAAACAGTTTCTCACACACACTCACACATACACACACATACACACATATCTCTATTCTACCTTACTAACTCACTTACTTATATAACCTAAAAAATCATATGGGAATTATTGAGGGTCCTGTCAGATATTACTATTCCAGATGGTGTCTGCTCAATATTATCAAGTACAATAATTAAAAGAAGACAAATTCCCAAGGTCCTTTCGGACTTCAGTCACTATAAAAATCTTGATCAAAATCCTCTTCTGACAAGGATGAGAGAAGCTTTCGATTCAGCCATGATTGATTTAGCCATTCCAAATATTCTGATTCCCATGCATGGTCCTGTTGCTCGTGAGCATTGTTGAGTCTCCAAAGTGTTTTCCATATTCATGAATATTTCCATTATGTCATAACCATTCAGCGCTTATTTCATAGCCATCTGACCTAAAACCCTACATCAAGTAACCATTTTCATAAATATATGGTTTAAGATCCTTGTTTTCCAAAGTTATTTATTTTATGTATTTAAAGTGAATTTATGATTAGAAACTAGAAAATTAACATAGTTTCATATATCTATATATGTGTTATGAGTTTTGTAACATGTGTAGGTCAAAAGGAAGCTTCTAAAAGACCTTTATGTGGCCTCCCAAAACCAAATTCGAATTTGAGTGGAGAATTTCATGGGATCATGAGGACATGTGTTTCATTTCCTTGTTGTATTGAAACTCTAAGAGGATATGTGTCTCATTTCTTAGTTGTGTTGAAACTATAGAAAGACATGTGTCTTATCATTTCCTATTTTGATTGTAACTCTAGAGATGGAGCGAGAGATTCATGGACTCCCATTAATGAGATAACTTCTCATATTTTGTATAAATAGGAGAATTTTTCTCCTATCATGGGTACTGAAAAAGTAGTGAAAAAATAGGAGAAGAAGAGAAAGGAATAGATAGTGTTTTGTAACAAAGCTTAAGATGGAATGGGATGTAGATTTGTGAGTTTTTCAATATGAAGTTGTTTGATTATGTTTTGATTACAACTTCAAGGAGCTAAATAATTTCACCAAATTGATAGTAGAGGGACCCTGCTATTCAAGGAGGTTTTACATGTTTTCTAGATAAGTCGTTTTCAATTCTGTTTTGTCATATTTCCTTAGATTGCTTTCTGAAATCATAGCTTTTAGCATTATGTTTCATGTCATTTGCTTAGATAAAGGATCCTCATGATATTGCAGTTAGTCTCTTTCTCAAGCTCTTCCAATACATCTCTATTAAATGAATGAGATTCAATTGTGATATTTTGAGTTATTAGCATTTCATTTTCTATTATTTAGTTAAGAAGAAGATTCTCATTTGCCAGATCTATTTAGTGTTTACATTATATTTCTTTAGGCAGAGTCAGTAAGAGGGCCAGAAGCTTCTGGTTTCGTTTTTTCTAGTAAAGGTGAAATAACCAGTAAAAGCCCCCACTGTCAATCTCTGTATAAAAAATATTTTGTTCACACAATTTCAGATCAGATTCCTCATTATACTACAGTTAGTCTCTTTCAAAATCTTTTCCAATAAATCTCTAATTCACGAATGAGACTAAGTTGTAATATTGTGACTTATTTATTGTTTTGCTTCATAGAAGATCCTTATCACATTATGATTAATCTCTTTCAAAAGATCTTTCAATAAACCTCT
This sequence comes from Pinus albicaulis, assembly GCA_034641835.2. Lineage (NCBI taxonomy): Eukaryota > Viridiplantae > Streptophyta > Pinopsida > Pinales > Pinaceae > Pinus > Pinus albicaulis. The sequence continues at coordinate 113,531 of JAXQQM020082944.1, read as the reverse complement.
AACTCATGAATGGGATTTAGTTGTAATGTTATAAGTTGTTTCAGCTTTTCTTTTATGTTTTAGGAGATCCTCATTGCATTAGAATTAATATTTTTCACAAGCTCTTCCGACAAATATCTAACTAAATGAATCAGATTAATTTGTAGTGTTTTGAGTTACTTTTCATTTCATGAATGTTCATTTAGAAGCTGTAATATCCATGGATTCAGACTCTCTGCTTTTATCATTTTCTAGTTAGGAAAATAATTTGCAAATAAACTCTGTTTTCATTTATTCATTAACATTTCATTTTCTCTCTTTTTGACATAAATCTAACTTCATCTTTTTAGCATAGAGTAGCATACTAAAGATCAAACATAAAAAAACTCCAAAACATCAATAAAACACTAAAAACAATGAAGTAAGAAAAATGGATACTTAGGCACATATAGTGCATCACACTTCATCAGTTTACTAGCCCTGGTTGATAATTTATGTTAGAAATTTAGGACACTAAATTGACTAAACATTTTTGCTCCATTGTCGGGGAAGTCTAACTAGGTAGCTTTATTTATTACATCTAAAAAAAGAAAAAAATTAATAATTTCTTGAGTATGCTCTCCTCCTGCACTTTGTGTAATCTAGACGATCAGAAAAAGAATTTTTATGTTAATAATAATAATAAATTATGTTTTCATCATTTCATTTCATTTTACAATAAACTTTAAAAATGATGAAAAATTTTAATTTCAATAATTGTTTTGTTTAATGAAATATATATGTATATTTTTGAATTTTTGAAAATATAATATATAATTTTATTAACAAATCAATTAAAAAAAAAAAAAAGACTCATGGAAATAAGACCCATGCATACGCATGAAGCCAGCCTTTGGATTGGCTTTACGCAGATATGCAGTCGTTCAATCCACACAAAGACCATGCACTGCAATTTAAAATAAAAATAAAAATAAAACTTCTCTTTTCCATATTCGTTTTTCCTCAAACAACAGGTATTAGAAATCATTTTTAAAAATTTGCACACAATAAATGTATATCACATGAAGAAACTGTTGATGAAGAGAAGATTGCAAATTGTTGATGAGGAGAAGATTACAAATTGCTGATGAAGAGAAGATTACAAATTCAATTGCAGGGACAGACAATGGAAGTGTATCATATGAAGAAATTGATGATGAAGAGAAGATTTTAGACTGTTGATGAAGAGAAGATTACAGATTCCATTTCAAGTAATTAGAATGAAGGAGATCGATCTGAACTTCTCTATGAGATACAAGCCATTACACTTCAAAACCTGCAAACAAAAACAAATCAAACCACAAGTAATTGCCAGAAAACGAAATGCGTAATTGTCAAAAACACCTGATTTTAAAACGAATTTTCTAAGCAAACCGAGGTGAATTAGAAAAAATTAAAACATGGGTTTTTTCTAGAATGGGGTGAGTTAGGTAATACAATAAAAAAATTCTGAAATTCGCATCCATTTGGGAGAAATATAGGGTTATTTGGAGCATTAATTTGTAGTGTGCGTGAGCGAAAAATGTTTTTTTTAATGAAAACAGTCACGGATTTATAAAATTCAATTTTGAAAAATAATCAAGGATTTGATTTCCTTATTTGAAGGAAAATGTGGCAGAATTCATGTGTGGTGCCACATGATGAGTGACAAATGGATTATTTGAGGCAAACACATTATCACATGTGCATCAAATGCAAATTGTATAAATTGAAAAGGACTCTGCCTTCATCTCCTTCATAGTTAGGAATTTGACTTTAGAAACTTCAAGATTTTTATTTTTATCTTGCATGAAAGAGACATTGGCATGAATTTGTTTCAAAAATATTCATAAAGGCAATTATTTCATCCATGCTTTATTTCATTTAAAAATTAAAAAAAAGACTCATGGAAATAAGACCCATGCATACGCATGAGGCCAGCCTTTGGATTGGCTTTACGCAGATATGCAGTCGTTCAATCCACACAAAGACCATGCACTGCAATTTAAAAAAAAAATAAAAAAAAAACTTCTCTTTTCCATATTCGTTTTTCCTCAAACAACAGTTATTAGAAATCATTTTTAAAAATTTGCACACAATAAATGTATATCACATGAAGAAAATGTTGATGAAGAGAAGATTGCAAATTGTTGATGAGGAGAAGATTACAAATTGCTGATGAAGAGAAGATTACAAATTTAATTGCAGGGACAGACAATGGAAGTGTATCATATGAAGAAATTGGTGATGAAGAGAAGATTTTAGACTGTTGATGAAGAGAAGATTGCAGATTCCATTTCAAGTAATTAGAATGAAGGAGATCGATCTAAACTTCTCTATGAGATACAAACCATTACAATTCAAAACTTGTAAACAAAAACAAATCAAACCACAAGTAATTGCCAGAAAACGAAATGCGTAATTGTCAAAAACACCTGATTTTAAAACGAAGTTTCTGAGCAAACCGAGGTGAATTAGAAAAAGTTAAAACATGGGTTTTTTCTAGAATGGGGTGAGTTAGGTAATATAGTAAAAAAATTCTGCAATTCGCATCCATTTGGGAGAAATATAGGGTTATTTGGAGCATTAATTTGTAGTGTGCGTGAGAGAAAAATGTTTTTTTTTTTAATGAAAACAGTCACGGATTTATAAAATTCAATTTTGAAAAATAATCAAGGATTTGATTTCCTTATTTGAAGGAAAATGTGGCAGAATTCATGTGTGGTGCCACATGATGAGTGACAAATGGATTATTTGAGGCAAACACATTATCACATGTGCATCAAATGCAAATTGTATAAATTGAAAAGGACTCTGCCTTCATCTCCTTCATAGTTAGGAATTTGACTTTAGAAACTTCAAGATTTTTATTTTTATCTTGCATGAAAGAGACATTGGCATGAATTTGTTTCAAAAATATTCATAAAGGCAATTATTTCATCCATGCTTTATTTCATTTAAAAAAAAAAAAAAAATTCAAAAAACAAAATTAAAAAAATCTTCTTAATAATGGTTTGCAGGACAATTGGAAGATTAGTTAGATGATTTCTAAATATTTGGCATTAATATTGTTGATGTTTATTTTTCTATAAAGTTTTAACTTGTAGAACACAACAGATCTTTGTGATGCCAATTGTTTTACTAAGCATAGTGCATGAAGTCATCCGACAATAGGGAGTTGATTTATTTTTCATGGTTATTCTTTAACAATTGATTGTTATCAATAACATGAATTGGAATGAATATATAATTTTTTTATTTACCTTAATCTGTTTCATTTGACATTTAATTTTTGCGTAAGAATTAGAAATAAATTAGCTACTTCTATTTTAACACACTTATGTTTTTATGTCAAGTTTTTTTGCAGATTTGGGATGATCAAATGATCATTGAAGGAAAATAATTGTGTGCACGATTGGTTTTCAAAGGACCGATTTCATGAGAAACATAAGAACAAGTCCATGTTCATATCCATCAAGACCATTACTTTTCCTCCCTTTTTGAATTGTAAATCCAACCAATAAATTGAAAGGAAACCACCATTATTTTCCAGCAAGAGTTAGTTGTTCATTTTCCTTCATTCACATACACTTTCCATTACTTTTTGTCTACTCCACAAATTAAAGCAAGAAGTTCACCTACGTGCTTATTTCCCATTGTCATTTTCCCTTTTTCATTGTCCATTTCCATTTTCATTTTCCTATCCTTTTAATTTTGAAAATAAACCTTGCTTCAATGCAAATTATTGAATCCATAGTCCTTCAAAAATTATTCTTTCATGCTCGCGTTAGATGATGGAGGATTCCTTAAGGCCTTCCTTCTAACAAGTCTTGGCCTATCAACATCAACACATTATCTAGGTCTAAGACTAGAGTCCTTAATAGTACCTTGATGCTTGTATGCATTAATGACAAGTTCTCTCGCTGACAATCATGGGAATACATCAATGTCCCTTGATCATCAGATCTTGCAAGTGGCTCGACATCAGCCCATCTATTCGCACTTTGCAAGATGTACTTAGGTACCTTGGCATTCATTGACATTAATGGTGAGTTTGTCTTGCATTGGTTAACGACATTCATCAATGGTCGGTAATCCAATGACTTCTCTTCATGCTCGACATCAACACATTTATTCGCATGACTAGAATTGTACCATCGGATTTTGTAACGATTGAAGGCTACATCATTTCAGCAGTTTGAAGCAGGAATCAATTTGTATGAGCAGCAATAAAGATCCCAATCTTGCCATCAGTACAAAGAGAACAAAGAGAATAAAGAAGAAGACCACATTCCTTTGTTTACATAATTCCTGATCCAACAACATCAACAGCCACACTCTTCAGTATACACAACTCATCCAAATTTAAGGTAAGTGAAGGTATGTGGTTTTCTAATTTTTAGTCATGTAATTCATTAGAATGCTAAAATTGTAACTTTGGAAAAATTCCTCACTCTCTTTTTCATATTGTCATATCTTTAGTTGGGGGGAAGGGACATCATTTCATATCCACATTTCATACACTATCACACATTTTCATTTCATTTCCACCCACATATACTTCTCAACCAACGATTGTTGCAAAATGATTCAAAAGATTATATGCCTTGCAAATGATCAATTCATTGATGGAGTATTTGATTCTAAATGTTTTCATGAACTTTGATGCAACAAAGAAAATAAATCATTTTTACACAAGAACCATTGCTCAAAAAAATCAGTTTTCACACAAGAACCAACCATATAAAAAAAAATTTGTTGCAATCAAATGTATTATACCTTGCCAAAAGAAAATATTATAAAGCAAAGTTTGGAATGAATTTATATGAGTCAAAAATCATAAAAGATCAACTCATGGACAAATGAATCATTGCAATAGTTGCGTGAAGACATGCAACAACTTTAGTTGGGGGGTATGTTGAGTCTCATAAGTGTTTTCCATATTCATACATATTTCCATTATGTCATAACCATTTAGCTCTTATTTCATAACCCTCTGACCTAAAACCCTACATCAAGTAACCATTTTCATAAATATATGGGTTAAGATCCTTGTTTTCTAAAGTTATTTATTTTATGTATTTAAAGTGAATTTATGATTAGAAACTAGAAAATTAACATAGTTTCATATATCTATATATGTGTTATGATTTTTGTGACATGTGTAGGTCAAAAGGAAGCTTCTAAAAGACCTTTATGTGGCCTCCCAAAATCAAATTCGAATTTTAGTGGAGAAGTTTATGGAATCATGAGGACATGTGTCTCATTTCCTTGTTGTATTGAAACTCTAAGAGGATATGTGTCTCATTTCTTAGTTGTGTTGAAACTCTAGAAAGACATGTATCTTATCATTTCCTATTTTGATTGTAACTCTAGAGATGGAGGAAGAGATTCATGGACTCCCATTAATGAGATAGCTTCTCCTATTTATAGTGAAAAAGTAGTGAAAAAATAGGAGAAGAAGAGAAATGAATAGCGAGTCTTTTGTAACAAAGCTTAAGATGTAATGAGATGTAGATTTGTGAGTTTTTCAATAAAGAAGTTCTTTGATTCTGTTTTGATTACAACTTTAAGGAGCTGAATAATTTCACTAAATTGATAGCAAAGGACCCCTGCTATTCAAGGAGGTTTTACATGTTTTCTAGATAAGTCATTTTCAATTCTGTTTTGTCATATTTGCTTACTTAGATTGCTTTCTGAAATCATAGCTTTTAGCATTATGTTTCATGTCATTTTCTTAGATAAAGGATCCTCATGATATTGCAGTTAGTCTCTTTCTCAAGCTCTTCCAATACATGTCTATTAAATTAATGAGATTCAATTGTGATATTTTGAGTTATTATCATTTCATTTTTTGTTATTTAGTTAAAAAGAAGATTCTCATTTTCCAGATCTATTTAGTGTTTACATTATATTTCTTTAGGCAGAGTCAGTAAGAGGGACAGAAGCTTCTGGTTTCATCCTTTCTAGTAAAGGTGAAATAACCAATAAAAGCGCCTACTGTCAATCTCTGTATAAGAAATATTTTTTTCACACAATTTCAGATCAGATTCCTCATTATACTGCAGTTAGTCTCTTTCAAAAGCTTTTCTAATAAACCTCTAATTCACGAATGAGACTAAGCAGTAATATTGTGAGTTATTGATTGTTTTTCTTCCTAGAATATCCCTATCACATTATGATTAATCTCTTTCAAAATCTCTTTCAATAAACCTCTAACTCATGAATGAGATTTATTTGTAATGTTATAAGTTGTTTCAGCTTTTCTGTTATGTTTTAGGAGATTCTCATTGCATTAGAATTAATATTTTTCACAAGAGCTTCCAACAAATCTCTAACTAAATGAATCAGATTAAGTTGTAGAATTTTGAGTTACTTTTCATTTCATGAATGTTCATTTAGAAGCTATAATATCCATGGATTAGGACTCTCTGTTTTTATCATTTTCTAGTTAGGAACATAATTTGCAAATAAACTCTATTTTGATTTATTCATTAACATTTCCTTTTCTCTATTTTTGAAATAAATATAACTTCATATTTTTAGCATAGAGTAGCATAATAAAGATCAAACATAAAAACCCCAAAACATCAATAAAACACTAAAAACAATGAAGTAATAAAAAGGGATACTTAGGTAGATATAGTGCATCACACTTCATTAGTTTGCTAGCCCTGGTTGATAATTTATGTTAGCAATTTAGGACACTAAATTGACTAAACAAGCATCTTGGTAAAAATCTATGAAAATAGTTGCTTTATCTTCGGATACCTTCTCTTTTACCTTTGCTATAGCTGCTTTTTCTTTTCCGGACACTGTAGAAGATTCTCCTTTTAGTAGTGCCTTTGATTATTTTCCTATATCAAAATTTATGGTGTCGGTTGTAACATAGAGATTCTTTTGAGGAAAGAGATATTTATCATCAAATTTCTTCCACCTGTTAACAAAAGCCATTGTATCTATCTCTATGTCTAGAAAGGACTCTTTTTTGCTATTATGAACAAATTGAGTTTTGAGCAGCAATTCTAAAGTAGCTAATCCTGCAGTAGCTACATTCATTCTTTCTTCATCTGATGGTCCCATCCACCAGTCATAAACAATTCCGACCATTCTTTTCTCAGCTAGGGAAAAAATAGAAATATTATCTAATCTGGAGACAACTTGCATTTGATACAAAGCTCCAATCCAAATTTTGATAGATTTGGCTGGAATTTTGGATTTATCCAGATCTAATACATATCCACTAGAGTTAGTGGCAAACAAATCTGCTTCAACTCTAGGGTATTTTGGAAATTCTCGAAAAACATGTGCTTTTTGAAGTGATGGCAAAATAAAAGATGAAAACTTAGAAGCAGCATTTTCTAAGGTGGCAATTTCACTTTTTGGTTTCTGAAAATTTAATGGTTTTGCTGGATCTAGTTTTTTCTCTTGGGCTTGTGTACTAGACTCAGCTTCACTACCCTCTTTTTTTTTATCAATATCCCAATAATTATGAGTGTCCATTGAAATAGAAAACTTTGGGGCCTTGGATTCTCTCCTTTTCTTTTCTTTCTTTTTCTTCTCTTTAGCTTCTCTTCTTTGTTTTTCTTCATGCTATCCTTCATAGAGAAGTCTAAGATTGTCCAGAATTAACTTAGTTTGAGATCCTAGATTGTCTAAAACATCTTCAGCATGTGAACACTAGGTAGCAAGATAATTTCCAATTTGATAGGTCTGATCTAGGTCATTAGTGTTTAATGAATTATGCTCAATTAAGGTTGCACAATCAACTCTTGTAGATGGTTGTTTGGACATAGAAGAGGTGGTGCTGAATTTAGTCTTAGGAGGCCATTTCCCACCTTTCACAAAATGATGATTAGCATACTTCCATTCTACGACAGGGTAAAAATGAGTAGTAGAGATACGATGCATCTTATTTACAGCGAGAAAAGGTTTAGACTCTGGTATATACAATTTAGTGGATGATAACACATGTTCGGAAGGAAATACTTCTTTAACAAGAGGAACATCAACTCTTCTTGAAGAAGACGCTTCTGCAGAAGAAATAGGGTCAACATAGGGATGGGGCCTAACAATAGGTCTGGGAATCTCTAGTTTTCTGGGAATAAGCTTAACTTTACCATTACTAATAGAGACTCATTTGATTTTAGATTCAGGCTTTCTATCATCGAAAATTAACTTATATTGAAAATACCAGTCATTAGGTAATTCAGTTGGATCATACAGAACATCTTCAACTTGAGAATTTGACAAACCAACAGTAACACAGTCCTTCAAAACAGGTTTTTTCAACTTGGGATGAGCTGTATTGGTTAGCTGAAAGGAAGTTTGAACCAAAAAAGACAAATAATCACTATCTTCGATCATTTTAATTCCTTGAACTCCACCCATGAGTTTCCAACAATATTTTAAATGAACATCAGTCAGACTAATTGAATAATTGGGAAATATTGTTCCATACTGACAGCCAGTGGATAGATTACCCATGATTGTTCCTATTCTAGAATGGTCATAAGTCTGGTGATGAGCATCAAAAAATTCAACTATGCAGGGAGTGTTTAAACCATGTCGGAATAGAGGAGCTAGACCAATTCTAATACCTCCAACATGAAGATATGAATATTTCTTATCCTTGGCATACTAGTGAAACTTCTTTATCTCATCATAAGAAAATAAATTTAATGCTACGATTTGAACAACATCGCCAGAAATATTTATGGTCACTTCTACTTATTTCAGGAAAGATTTCTTCTAAAAGATGTAAGAAACAGGGAGTTTGTATACATCTGTCTCATGTAGCGAGGGAGGATTCCAACTCTCAGGATTTTCAATAGGCTCGTGAGTTTCATTAGGGTCAACATCAGATTCTATAGCTCTAGAAGCTACTTTAGTTATAATTTTATGATCTATTGACGAGAAAGAGTGTAATAAATTTGTCATAAGAGGATCAAGAACAATGCTCTGATACCAAATAAGATTATGGTATCAGTAACTTACTTGAATTACTGAAGGGTAGCTAAAAGTTTCTCATACCATCCACTATCTGGCACGTGCATACGAGATTTCCTACGACTCCTCTGGTCTTCAACTCTCTTAACAGTCCCGAATTAAGGCGATATTGAAACAAACTGTCCTCAGACAGGCGGCCTAGAAGGCTTTAGTATTAATTCAAAGAAATTATTACACACCAAGTGATGCCTCAGAGTAGAGCCTTTTAGTCTCTGATCTCTTAAAGCATAGAATACACAAACACTTTCTCACACTCACACATACACACACATACACACATATCTCTATTCTACCTTACTGACTCACTTACTTATATAACCTAAAAAATCATATGAGAATTATTGAGGGTCTGGTCGGATATTACTATTCCAGACGGTGTCTGCTCAATATTCTCGAGTACAATAATTAAAAGAAGACAAACTACCAAGCTCCTTTCGGACTTTGGTCACTATCAAAATCTTGATCAAAATCCTCTTCTGACGAGGATGAGGGAAGCTTTTGATTCAGCCATGATTGATTTAGCCATTCCAAATATTCTGATTCCCATGTGTGGTCCTGTTGCTCTTGAGCATCTTGGTACAAATCTACGAAAATGGTTGCTTTATCTTCGGATGCCTTCTCTTTTCCTTTTGCTGTAGCTGCTTTTTATTTTGCAGACACTGTAGAAGATTCTTCTTTTAGTAGTGCCTTCGATGATTGTCCTATATCAAAATTTATGGTGTCGGTTGTAACATAGAGATTCTTTTGGGGAAAGAGATATTTATCGTCAAATTTCTTCCACCTCCTAACAAAATCCATTGGATCTATCTCTATGTCTAGAAAGGAATATTTTTTTCTTTTATAGAACTCAGGCATTGATTGAACTGCCATTTCAACTCCATCTAATGATTCCCATTTGAAAATTTGGAGCATACTGACAGAGCGTTCAATAGTGCATTGGATCCAAAGATTGCAGTTATGATTGACATCTGCCTTTTGTTGCCAACCTAATTAAAAAATCATGGATGAACATACTTCTGTTGACAATAATAAACTTATCAGAAATACAACATCATCACTCCAATTTCCTCCAAAAATACTAATAGTAATTAATGCCTTCTGATTAATAAGCAATTTAATTACATTATGCCTTCCTTGGAGTTCTTCCAATGTTCTGATCATAGACAATTTTTTGGGCAATTCAAGGTGATGAAATTCCTTAAGCCAAAGATTAATCTTCTTGACATCTTTAGTATTGTCAGCTAAAACATATTCATCAATCCTGTCAGGTCCATAAATTTGTGGAAAATGGTTTGGGACAATAGGATTTCTGAATTCGAAACTTTGATAATCCCAAGGTGTTGAGAAAGTTCTTAAATACTACAATGTTCTTTCAACACACTGAGAAGCTCTCCTCTATGGTTTCTTCCTGCAACAACCATTCTTTATTTCTCAATCAGCAAAGGGTTCAAAGAGTTCATACTATGGGAATGAATCTGTACCTGCAAAATTTTCATCATTTCTTTGAAGAAATGCAGCTTCCATTTCTTCAAAAAGATCAGGAATTTTCAAGGACCTTAAAAACCTTTCAACCTTTTCAGTCATATTTATTTCATCTAGGTCCAACATCTTAGTTGAGGTATAGATAGAAAATGAGAAATATATACCACCAATGATCCAATAATAATTCAAAGTTTGCAATACTTTGATCATGGCTTCAGTGTATTCACTGGTCCAGTAATCATCAAGAGTTTTAAAATAAAGCTTCACCTTCATATTGGGTAGAGGATAAACTTTTACCAATTGTTCATCTAATCCCAATAGAATTCCAAAATTTTTTGACTGCCAGGCTTGACACCTTTGTATCCATTGATTTCTTCTAATTCTCCATGCCCAACAAATTTCTTGATTTCTTCTACCAAATCACCTAGGACAAATTCAATAATTTGGAATATTTTTACAAATGTTTCAAAATTATCATCTTTAGAGGTCCGACGAGGAAGAACAAATAAATTAGTTCTTTTGCTTGCACAGAAATGGATATGAGCTTTGTTCATATCTCTGGTAAGAAAATCAACTAAATAATTTGAAATACTTGGAACACATTCAACATCAAAATCATACATTTGGAACCATATCTACCATGCTAACAACCTTCCTCTTGCTAGCTGTCTTGATATTTTGGCTGATAAGAAATACTTGAAATTCATTGAGTCTGTACTTATCAAGAACTTTGCAGGGGCTAAATATAACTCAAATTTTTTTATGCCATTGAAAATTGTGAGAGTTTCCTTTTCAGCTGTAAAATAGTTTTTTCGATGAGGCAAAAATTCTCCGGATGCATAGGCACAAAAAATTTCTTCTCCCATGTCCTCCTTTCTTACAAAAAGGATGGCTGCCTAGAAAGAATCTGACGCATCAATCTGAAGGATAAGAAATCCATTACTTGGCGGTTTGAGCTCGAGGAGTTGTTTAAATTTAGCTTTTAATAATTTAATTGCTACAGTGGCTTCTGGTGACCATCCAGAATTCAGATGTTGTCTGATTGGAGCAATTTTTTCTGACAGTCTAGGAATATATTTATGAACATAGTTCAGGATGCCTAAAAATTTCTGAATCATTTTAGTATCTTTTAACTCATCATGAAATTCAGAGAGCTTGGTTAGAACATGAGGTTGCATCTGAATTTTACCATTTAGAACATGAATTCCTAAAAAATCAATAATATCTTGAAACAAAAGCATTTTCTTTTTAGATATACCATGCTTTTGTGCTTCTTCTTGAAATATCTGCAAATGCTTCTTATGGGATTCGAGATCCTGACTGTGAATCAGGATATCATCAATATATACAACAATAAAATCATATTTACCAAAGATATAGTCAATTTTCCTTTCAAAGAAAGCTGGAGAATTCTTCAGACCAAATGGTACTTCTTTCCATTGGTAAAAACCGGTAGGGCAGGTGAAAGCAATTTTGTGATGATCTTCTTCTTTGATTTGTATTTAGTAATAACTAGATTTCATATCAAACTTGCTAAAGCTCTTTGTGATTGCATTAAGTGGGTTATAATTTATTACCATTCGAGCTTTACCTATAACTATCTCAAAATTATTTCGAACCACGAAAGCAGAACAGGAATAATGAGAAGAACTAGGTTCAATCAACTGTAGACATAGTATTTCTTCAATTTGCTTTTTTATTTCCTTTTCATCATTTGGGGTGCAGGGTATAAGTTTTTCTTTAACCCCATTGTCATGAAGAGTAACCATCTCTTGCTGGGGACTCTCCACACTCCAAAATGCTTGAGGATTATTAGAAGAATTTTTTTAACAATTCATCATAAATAGCCATTTGTTCAGGAGACCAATCAAGATTTATATTTGGTTTCTGTTTAGTTTTTGTTTGAATGTTGTCTTCATAAATCTGCAACACTTCTTGCCAATTATTAGAATCATTCTGGGGCCTTCTTGCACCTGCTTTCTTTTGGCTATTTTCTTTTCTAGCCTCTGAATTAGCCATAGTCAACCTTGGAACTGAGATTTCCTTTTTCTTAATATTCAATATAAATTTATCTTCACTGATTGTTACTGGAAACATAGAATTGATGAAAGGCATTCCAAGAAACAAACTTGTAGATGTATCGTAATGTTGTATTACAGAAAATTTTACAATACTCCCCCCAACTTTCAAAGAAACATTATCAACATAGTGGGTGAGATTTACTGATCCGCCAATGGTCTCAGAAATAATAATATTTTGCAAGGGCTTCCATAATCCTTTGAATAAAGATGGGAGAGCTAACTTTTTGGAGCCTCTAGTATCAATAAAGGCATCCACATTCATCCATTCACCTTTTAATTGAACTTCAACAGGAATATACAAGAGATTGTTAGTCTTAACAGTATCTTTGAGAAAATTACTTTCTTCAGTATTAACATATGCTTGAGTAGGCAAAGAGGATGACTGAGAGACTGTATTTGGATAAGGGAAAAAATAATTCAAATTGGGTTGTGGAGATAGAGAATTTAAAACGGATTGCGAATTATTAGTACCAATATCTTGAGATAAATATGAGACAACTGAGACAGTCTGATCTAAAAGGTAGTCACATTTTTCATCAGTATCTTCATTTGAACTATATTCATCACTGAAATGGAGCTCACTATCCATTTCTAGTTCTGAACAGTCATAGCATCTATTCATCTTTTGGCAAGTATCAGGAATTGGCTCATTGTCTGACAAAGAAGCATCAATCAAAATATATACATATGATACTTCATCTTGGGAATCAACCATAGAACAGTTACCTACGAAGTCGTCAATTTCTATACAAGCTTTTAATTTATTGGATGAGATTTTAGGACATTTCCTGGAAAAATGACCTTCTTGTTTACAAATGAAACATGCATTGTCTCTCCTAAGCTGCCTTCTCTTTTTAAAATATTTAAATTTTTTGAAAGGACTTCTAGGATTTGCTACTCTTTTAGGCCTAAATCTTCCATATATTTTAGATTTTTTCTTTTTAAATGGTGTCCATGGCAACACAGAATGACAAACTTCAAGACCAGGAGAAAAGTCTTGAGCTTTCTTCTACTAGCATAAATATTTAACTTTTTCTTAACACCAAAACAGAAGATCTATTCAATAGGTCTGTTCAATATTTTTCCCTTGAACTTCCAGATCTTTCATAATTAAATCACCTAAGTTACCAGACAATTTTGACAAGAATGAAATCTTCTGAATATAATCATTGGTCAGATTATCTTTATAGATCTTGGACATATAATCATTTCCAAACTGATCTAAAAACTTTAAATCTTTTAATTCCATTCTTGCTAGATGTGTTATAATTTGTTTCTTTTCATTTGCTGGTTCAGGGACAAATTGAGTTTTGAGCAGCTATTCTAAAGTAGCTAATCTTGCAGCAGCTACATTCATTCTTTCTTCATCTGATGGTCCCATCGACCAGTCATAAACAATTCCATCATTTCTTTTTTCAGCTAGGGAAAAAATAGAAATATTATCTAATCTGGAGACAACTTGCATTTGATACAAAGCTCCAATCCAAATTCTGATAGATTCAGCTGAATTTTTGGATTTATCCAGATCTAATACATATCCACTAGAGTTATTGGCAAAAAAATCTTCTTCAACTCTAGGGTATTTTGGAACTTCTCAAAAAACATGTGCTTTTTGAAGAGATGGAAAAATAAAGGATGGAAACTTAGAAGCAGCATTTTCTAAGGTGGCAATTTCACTTTTTGGTTTCTGAAAATTTAATGGTTTTTGTCATTCTAGTTTTTTATCTTGGGCTTGTGTACTAGACTCAGCTTCACTACCCTGTTGTTTTTCATCAATATCCCAATAATTAGGAGTGTCCATTGAAATAGAAAACTTTGGGGCCTTAGATTCTCTCCTTTTTGTTTCTTTCTTTTTCTTCTCTTTAGCTTCTCTTATTTGCTTTTCTTCTTGATTTCCTTCATAGAGAAGTCTAAGATTGTCCATAATTAACTCATTTTGAGATCCTAGATTGTCTAAAACATCTTCAACATGTGAACACTAGGTAGCAAGATAATTTCCAATTTGATAGGTTTGATCTAGGTCATTAGTGTTTAATGCATTATGCTCAATTAAGTGAGCACAACCAGCTCTTGTAGCTGGCTGTTTGGACATAGAAGAGGTGGGGCTGAATTTATTCTTAGGAGGCCATTTCCCACCTTTCACAAAACGATGATTAGCATACTGCCATTCTTCGACAGGGGAAAAATGAGTAGTAGAGATACGATGCATCTTATTTACAGCGAGAAAATGTTTAAAATTCGGTATATACAATTCAGTGGATGATAACACAGGTTCAGAAGGAAATACTTGTTCAATAGGAGGAGCATCAACTATTCTTGAAGAAGATGCTTCTGCAGAAGAAACAGGGACAACATAGCGACGGGGCCTGACAATAGGTCTGGGAATCTCTATTTTTTTGGGAATAAGCTTAAATTGACCATTACTAGTAGAGACTCATTTGATTTTATATTCAGGCTTTCTATCATCGGAAATTAACTTATATTGAAAATACCAGTCGTTAGGTAATTTAGTCGGATCATACATAACACCTTCAACTTGAGCATTTCAAAAACAAACAGTAACACAATCCTTCAAAACAGGTTGTTTCAACTTGGGATGAGTTGTATTGTTTAGCTGAAAGGAATTTTGAGCCAAAACAGACAAATAATCACTATCTTCCATCATTTTTAATCCCTAAACTCCAACAATGAGTTTCCAACAATATTTTAAATGAACATCAGTCATACTGATTGAATAATCGAGAAATATTGTTCCATATTGACAGCCGGTGGAAAAATTACCCATGATTTGTCCTATCCTAGCATGGTCATAATTCTGGTGATGAGTATCAAAAACTTCAGCTATGCAGGGATCATTTAACCATGCCAGAATAGAGGAGAAAGACCGATTCAAATACCTCCAAAATGAAGATATGAATATTTGTTATCCTTGACATACTGGCGAAACTACTGTATCTCATCATCAGAAAATAAATTTAATGCTACAATTTGAACAGCAAGACTAGAAATATTTATGGTCACTTCTACTTCTTTCAGGAAATATTTCTTCTTAGAGATGTAAGAAACAAGGAGTTTGTATACATCTGTCGCATGTAGAGAGGGAGGATTCCAACTCAGGATTTTCAATACGCTCGTGAGTTTCATTAGGGTCAACATCAGATTCTATAGCTCTAGAAGCTAATTTAGTTATAATTTTATGATCTATTGACGAGAAAGAGCGTAATAAATTTTCCATAAGAGGATCTAGAACAGGGCTCTGATACCAAATAAGATTATGGGCTCAGTAACTTACTTGAATGACTGAGGGTAACTGAAAGTTTCTCACACCATCCACTATCTTTTGGATAATAAATCCAAAAGATAGTGAAAATAAGATTATGGACTCAGTAACTTACTTGAATTATTGAAGGGTAGCTCAAAGTTTCTCCCACCATCCACTATCTGGCACGGGCATACGAGATTTCCTACAACTCCTTTGGTCTTCAACTCTCTTTACAGTCCCGACTTAAGGTGATCTTGAAACAAACTGTCCTCAGAAAGGCAGCCCAATAGGGTTTCGTATTAATTCAAATAAATTGTTGCATACCAAGTGATGCCTCAGAGTAGAGCCTTTTAGTCTCTGATCTCTTAAAGCATAGAATACACAAACACTTTCTCACACTCACACATACACACACATACACACATATCTCTATTCTACCTTACTGACTCACTTACTTATATAACCTAAAAAAGCATATGAGAATTATTGAGGGTCCTGTCGGATATTACTATTCGAGACGGTGTCTGCTCAATATCCTCGAGTACAATAATTAAAAGAAGACAAACTACCAAGGTCCTTTCGGACTTCGGTCACTATCAAAATCTTGATCAAAATCCTCTTCTGATGAGGATGAGGGAAGCTTTTGATTCAACCATGATTTATTTAGCCATTCCAAATATTATGATTCCGATGCGTGGTCCTGTTGCTCCTGAGCATCTTGGTACAAATCTACGAAAATGGTTGCTTTATCTTCGGATACATTCTCGTTCTCTTTCACTGTAGCTACTTTTTCTTTTCCGGACACTATAGAAGATTCTCCTTTTAGTAGTGCCTTTGATGATTGTCCTATATCAAAATTTACGGTGCCGGTTGTAACATAGAGATTCTTTTGGGGAAAGAGATATTTATCATCAAATTTCTTCCACCTGTTAACAAAAGCCATTGGATCTATCTCTAGGTCTAGAAAGGAATATTTTTTTCTTTTACGAAAATCAGACATTGATTGAACTACCATTTCAACTCCATCTAATAATTCCCATTTGAAAATCTGGAGCATACTGAAAGAGCGTTCAATACCACATTGGATCTAAAGCTTGCAGTTATGATTGACATCTGCCTTTTGTTGCCAACCTAATTCAAAAATCATGGATGAACATACTTTTGTTGAAAATAATAAAATTATCAGACAAACAACATCATCACTCCAATTTCCTGCAAAAATACTAATAGTAATTAATGCCTTCTGATTAATCAGCAATTTAATTACTTTATGCCTTCCTTGGAGTTCTTCCAAAGTTCTGATCATAGACAATTTTTTGGGCAACTTAAGGTGATGAAATTCCTTAAGCAAAAGAGTAATATTATAGACTTCTTCAGTATTGTCAGCTAACACAAATTCATCAATCCTTTCAAGTCCATAAATTTGTGCAAAAGGGTTTGGGACAATAGGATTTCTGAATTCCAAACTTTGATAATCCCAAGGTGTTGAGAAAGTTCTTAAATACTATAATGTTCTTTCAACACACTGAGAAGCTCTCGTCTATGGTTTCTTCCTGCAACAACCATTCTTTATTTCCTAATTAGCAAAGGGTTCAAAAATTTTATACTGCGGGAATGAATCTGTACCTGCAAAATTTTCATCATTTCTTTAAAGAAATGCAGCGTCCATTTCTTCAAAAAGATCACGAATTTTCAAGGACCGTAAAAACCTTTCAACCTTTTCAGTCATATTTATTTCATCTAGGTCCAACATAAATAGAAAATGAGAAATCTATACCACCAATGATTTGATAATAATTCAAAGTTTGCAATACTTTTATCATGGCTTCAGTGTATTCTCTCATCTAGTAATCATCAAGAGTTTTAAAATAAAGCTTCACCTTCATATTGGGTATAGGATAAACTTTTACCAATTCTTCATCTAATCCCAATAGAATTCCAACATTTTTTGACTACCAGGCTTGACACCTTTGTATCCATTGATTTCTTCTAATTCTCAGCCCAACAACTTTCGTGATTTCTTTTACCAAATCACCTAGGACCAATTCAAGAATCTGGAATCTTTTTACAAATGTTTGAAAATGATCATCTTCAGAGGTCTTACCTGGAAAAACAAATAAATCAGTTATTTTGCTAGCACAAAAATGGATATGAGATTTTTTCATATCTCTGTTAAGAGAATCAGCTAAATAATTTGAAATACCTGGAACCCATTCAACATCAAAATCATACATTTGGAATCAAATCTTCCATGCTAACAACCTTCCTCTTGCTAGCTGTCTTGATATTTTGGCTGATAAAAAATACTTGAAATTCATTGAGTCTATTCTTATCAAGAACTTGGCAGGGGCTAAATATAACTCAAATTTTTGTATGCCATTGAAAATGGTGAGAGTTTCCTTTTTAGCTGTAAAATAGTTTTTCTGATGAGGCAAAAATTCTCCAAATGCATAGGCACATAAAATTTCTTCTCCCATGTCCTCCATTCTTTCAAAAAGGACGGCTGCCCAAAAATAATCTGACGCATCAGGCTGAAGGATAAGAAATCCATTACCTGGCGGTTTGAGCTCGGGGAGTTTTTCACATTAATCTTTTAACAATTTAACTGTTGCAGTGGCTTCTGGTGACCATCCATAATTTAGATGTTGTCTGATGGGAGAATTTTTTTTTTTGACAGTATAGGAATATATTTATGAATATATTTATATATATATATATATATATATATTTATGAATATATATATAAATATATTCATAAATATATTTATAAATATATTCGAAATATATTTATATATATATATATATATATATATTTATGAATATATATATAAATATATTCATAAATATATTTATAAACCATTAAATGGAAGTTGCATTTCTTCATTCCCACAGTCTGAACTTTTTGAACCATTTTCTGATTGGGAAATAAAGAATGGTTGTTGCAGGAAGAAACCATAGACAAGAGCTTCTCCTTGTGTTGAAAGAACATTGCAGTATTTAAGAACTTTCTCAACACCTTGGGATTATCAAAGTTTCGAATTCAGAAATCCTATTCTCCCAAACCCTTTTGCACAAATTTATGGACCTGATAGGATTGATGAATCTATGTTAGCTAAAAATACTGAAGAAGTCAAGAATACTACTCTTTGGATTAAGGAATTTCATCACCTTAAGTTGCCCGAAAAATTGTCTATGATCAGAACTTTGGAAGATCTCCAAGGAAGGCGTAAAGTAATTAAATTGCTGATTAATCAGAAGGCATTAATTAATATTAATATTTTTGCAGGAAATTGGAGTGATGATGTTGTCTGTCTGATAAGTTTATTATTGTCAAAAAAAATATTTTCATCCATGATTTTTGAATTAGGTTGGCAACAAAAAGCAGATGTCAATCATAACTTCAAGTTTTGGGTCAAATGCGCTATTGAACGCTCTGTCAGTATGTTCCATATTTTCAAATGGGAATTATTAGATGGAGTTGAAATGGAAGTTTAATCAATGCCTGAGTTCCGTAAAAGCAAAAAGGATTCCTTTCTAGACATAGAGATAGATACAATGGCTTTTCTTAACAGGTGGAAGAAATCCGATGATGAATATCTCTTTCCCCAAAAGAATCTCTATGTTACAACTGACACCATAAAGTTTGATATATGACAATCATTAAAGGCACTACTAAAAGGAGAATCTTCTACAGTGTCCATAAAATAAAAATAAGCTACAACGAAAGGAAAAGAGAAGGTATCCAAAGATAAAGCAGCCATTTTCGTAGATTTGTACCAAGATGCTCAGGAGCAACAAGACCATGCATGGGAATCAGAATATTTGGAATGTCTAAATAAATCATGGTTGAATCAAAAGCTTCCCTCATCCTCGACAGAAGAGGATTTTGAGCAAGATTTTGATAGTGACCGAAGTCTGAAAGGACCTTGGTAGTTTGTCTTCTTTTAATTATTGTACTCGAGAATATTGAGCAGACACCATCTGAAATAGAAATATCCGACAGGACCCTCAATAATTCTCATATGATTTTTTAGGTTATATAAGTAAAATTGAGGCTGAAAATGGTAGGTTACTTTTTGCCCTTTTTGAAAAAAAATTCTTTTTTTCGGTTCTTCAACTTACGCAAACTATAACAATTTTTCTGTGTATAATTTCATTTTGCGATAAAAATAAAAGTTGTGAGAAATTTTGTTAGCTTTCTATTACTTATTTTTTGAAATTTTTTTATGCATATTTGATATGTCAACTTAGCGTTTCTTTGAGTGTGTTTCTTAACAATCAAAGGATTCATAAGAAGTCATGTTATGACGCAATGTTGTATTCATTGAAAATTTGTGTTTTTGAGAAAACAAAATGTGTTACAACAATCTAGACAGATTCTACTTTAGTTTCATCATATTTACAAAGCTAATGGATGCATATCATAATTACTAGAATTTTTTGAACTGGTCCAATACGAAAAACTGTGTATTTTGGATATGTTTTGCGATGCAAGAAATTTCTTAACATATAATTTATAAACTAAAAATCTAAAAGCTACCCATTAGAGACGACGGACCAATGTAATGCCCCATAATTTTTTTCAATTTTTTTTACAATGTATTTTGGGAGATACAAAATTTTGATTTCACTGAATCACAATGACCCTCAAAAATTGTTTGCACCCATTTTATTAGAAAAATAATTAAAATTATTAAACGTTTATGAAATTCCATAAAAGTTATATTTCCTGAAAGTAGATTCAATTCTGAAAATGCTTGTCTTGGTTCCGACAGTTAATTAACAACATTTCATGGAGTTTAATCAGTCCAAAGTTGCAGAACCGTATTTAGAGCCTAGTTTTTGCGTAATTGATGACGCGTTAGTTTGGCCGAACTTTTAGTAAAGTTCGGCCGAACTATGTTTTCCGCTTAAGACCCGTTAAATCTAACGTCTTAATAGTTCGGCCAAACTATTGTATAACTCTCCGTCGGCCGGAGAGTTTTGCGGAGCCCCCTACTAAAACACATTTCGCGTCAATATAAATTGGCGCGAAATGATTCACAATTTTCGCACATTTCACACACTTCTTCTCATTTTACAAAGATCTTGTTTTGAGTTCAAAAAATTTTCTTCAAAGTTTGGATTTAAGAGCATTTCTTGGTTGATTTTACAATTTTGGGTTTAAAGAATTTTTTTGGAGGACATTTCTTAGAGGCGGCGTGATTTTGGAAAAAATTGTAAAAAATTTCTTGGATGTACATTCAAAAGACATTTCTTGGAGGTATGTACGTGTTTTGAGTTGAAGTAAATCTTTTGAGCTTCGTTTCATTTTTATAAGACATTTTTCTCTCGAATTTTTTAAAGTGTTTTGGATTGGAATATGTATTTTTTGCAAAAAATTTACACTGAATTTTTTAAAATTAAATCTTTTGTAATATTTTTTGTAATTGAGTTATTGTCCAATTTTTTGAAGGAAAGTTTTTGAAATTCATACCCTATTATCATGGGAAATCGAAGAAATTGTGCGAGAAAATATGATCGAAAAAGAGACCCTGAGGCATGTAGAGAAGAGACTAGACAATCTCGCAAAAGAAAGTTAGAAGCCCTCTCAAATATTGAAGAGGAAAATCAACCTCAAGCAGAAATTGAAGCAGGTATGTAAATGTAAATATTATGATCTATTGATATATATTTAAAATTTTCCTATTGTAAAATGTGAAGCTTAATTTTTATTTGATGAACTAGTTTGAAAAATATTTTGTTTGATGTAAACAGACAGAGATATTCCTCAAAATATTGAAGAATAAAATCAACCTCAAGCAGAAATTGAAGCAGGTATGTAAATGTAAATATTATGATCTATTGATATATTTTAAAATTTTTCCCAATGTAAAATGTGAAGCTTAATTTTTATTTGATGAACTAGTTTGAAAAATATTTTGTTTAATGTAAACAGACAAAGATATTCCTCAAAATATTGAAGAAGAAAATCAACCTCAAGCAGAAATTGAAGCAGGTATGTAAATGTAAATATTATGATCTATTGATATATTTAAAATTTTCCTAATGTAAAATGTGAATCTTAATTTTTATTTGATGAACTAATTTGAAAAATATTTTTGTTTAATGTAAACAGACAGAGATATTCCTCAAAATATTGAAGAAGAAAATCAACCTCAAGCAGAAATTGAAGCAGGTATGTAAATGTAAATATTATGATCTATTGATATATTTAAAATTTTCCTAATATTTATTGACATATTTATTAATTTAGTGATTTATTGAATATGTACTATTTTTTCAAATATGTACAGATGAAATCACTATCGATAATGAGATGTTAGAAAATGTTGACACTCACACATATGGAGATAAAAAACCTGACCATATTATACGATATCGTGTCGACCGCATTTTTTAAAATTATTTCTTAAATGAGCGAGTGACAGTTCAGGCTCAAATGTTGAAAGGTCTCCTATCATCAAGGAAATTAAAAGAAGCGACGACACTATTGGGTATTCAAAAATCAACCAAAGATAAAAAAATGAAGGAAGAGGTGATAAAAAATATGAGTAGTGCTATAAAGTCAATTAAGAGATCTAGAGATAAAGATGTTTCAAATGTACGTAGAGGAATACAGATGGAAATGGTTTCACCAAGTACTCAAGAGAATCGTTTGATAACATCTATGGCACGAGCACTGGGAACCTCGCGAAAAACTCTGCACAAACATCGAAAATTTCGACTGCAAATAGATGTAAATGATGAACTTGCTTGTTGGAGAGCTATTTGTAGGCAACCATACAAAGATAGACTTGGAGAAGATGTTAAAAAAATAATATATGAATATTGGAAGAACAATTCGCGTGTTTCACCGACTACAAGACATGTGATGCGAAGAAGAATAGCATGAAATCAATACGAAGAACATGAAAAAAATCTCTTGGAAACCACTCAAATAGAGTTATTCAACAAGTTCAAAGAAGAGAATCGTCAAATTCAAGTTTCACTCAGTGCTTTTGTTCAACAAAAACCATGGTATGTAAAACCTATCACCGTACGCGACACTTGTTGTTGCCGTTATCATGTGGAATTTGAGTTATATTATGACACATTCCTTGATTTCGATAGAACATTATGGAAGGATTCACCTCCTCCTTCCCCTATCCGTGATTTCATATCTCAAATTCTATGTGAAATAAACAACGATGAACTATTTTACTAATAGAAATGTGTTGGTGGTAAAAAATGCGATGATTGTGGAAATTTGACTAAATTTCAAAACAAATATTGTATTGATATAAATGATCAATCATTGTCCAACATGAAAGTGAAATGGAAGAGATATGAATATATCGGTACATCGATTCAAGGTGCAGATAGTGTTAAAAGAATCGAATTACGAGAAGACGAAATTTTTCTGATAGAATTTTTGAGAAAGTTTGAGGCAGAAATTTACAAATACACCAAGCATTCACATAGAGCTCGATGGCAAGACTTGCAATTCAAAAAATCTCGTGAAGTTTTTCCACCAGGGACCATTTTGTCAGTGATTGATTTTGCAGAAAACTACACATTTGTTCCACAAAAAGAAATTCGGAGTGAATACTATCATTCTGACCAAGTCTCCATGCTCGTCCATATTCTATATAGACATGCTGAACAAAATGTCGATCATATAGAAAGCACGAGTGAAAATCGACATATCATTAAAGAATATCACTTTTATATCAGTGACGATCGTACACATGATACATGTTTTGTACAACATTGTTTTGGAAGAATTTATGATTCATTTAAAAATCGTGGAATAACATTCAATGAACATTGGATATGGTCAGACGGATGCGCAGGTCAATTCAAATCTGCACGATCATTTTTTTGGTTGTGTCGTCTTCATAAAAAAACCTGCATTAAACATTGTTGGAATTTCTTTGAGACTGGCCATGGAAAAGGAGAACATGATGGTGCATGAGCATGCATAAAACGAGTACTTCGAAGATATCAAATGAACCACTCTGCACGCCGACTTGTGAACGCTGAAGAAGTTGTTCAATGGTGCAAAACTGCTCTAAGCCATGAGATTAACCCATCAAGAGAAGTGCGAAGGTACATTCAATTCAATTTATATTGGAAATCTAATTTTAAACATTGTACATTTATCATGCAATGATTATTTTTAATTGTATTTTGATATCATATTTACAAATTCTTTTTCTAATTTTCCATATAAAGGTTTTTCTGGCATATTGGAATCGGAGACATAAATAGATCAATTGGAAATGATGTTGAAACAATAAAAGGGACTCGAAAATTGCATTCAATTCAAACAAAGTTGTCCACAAATGTGTTTGCATTGGATAAAAGAAAATATTCTTGTTTTTGTGATGTTTGCATAGACAACACAAAATCCAATGACGTCTGTGAAAACAAAATGTATGTGAACGATTGGAAACATACAAAGCTAAATACAAAGGGAAAAATGTATGTTGCAATGTTTGAAGAAATGCAATCAGAGGAAACTACAATATCATCCGATGGTGATCGAGTTTCTGATCTTGTTAGAGAAGGTAACATTTGAATTACTTTCTAATGATTTAAAGATCTAGAAATAAATTTAAATATGCATAATTAAATGTTAAATTTTTATTTTATTGTGTAGGAGATGTTTTTGCTGTAATTGCACCTATTGACAACGATGAAAATGTAAAGTACTATTTGATGCGTTGCACTGAACAAAAAATGAAATTATTACAAGACTATAATGATCACGGATTTCAGTATGACAGAGGGTCTATTATACTGAAAGGTTATTTTTTCAGACAAACTCATCAAAGTGGAGACTTTGTTTACTTTGAAGACTATGAACCTGATTCCATAAGTTGTCAATATAGTCACTTGGTGTGTGCAACACGCATAAAGTTGATAGAAGTTCAATCAAAGAAAAAATCGAAAATTAAGAAATGGAAAATGTCAAAATCTGATCATGAACGGATTATTGAGGATGGAATTCCATTAGAATTTTTTTGAGTGAAGTGTCCAACAATTTATTATCTTTGGATTAAATATGTTTAAGAACTTCCAATACTCAACTAAAAATTGAGCTGCTTATGTTATTTGTGGTTTGCACATGTTACAAATTGTTTGGGTACAAGCACGTGCTCTAGTATCAACTGAAAGTAGTTTTTCTATACATGTGCATTGACGAAAAATGTTATATGTATTGGATATATATATTCTAGAATGAAATTAATTGCTCTTGTATATTAATTTTTCTTGTATATGTTTTCCGACCGTATGGTACAAATTATTTCACTTTATTTTGTAAGGTCGGATTCGGTCCCCATATGGCCTAGCCTCCAAGGGACGAGATAACAAGTGGTTGTCCCCACTTGCCCGAATCTCAGCGTTTAAGTACAATTTTACTGTTTATGGTGGACATCTTACATGATGTCCTAGCCAAGGATAGATTCTCTTTGTTTCAAGTTTCCGGTAAAAGTTGTCACCGAATGACCTACTAGGATATTATAAATACTAGCTTTGTAAGATCATTTGGCATTCGAAAAAATTCGAAAGTCTTAGACTGTCAATCAATTTAAAGTATCATTCACCCTAGGGAGTGTAAAATATTCAATGTAGGTTGGTGACAATGCTCACTCCTAGCTTGAAGCAGCTCCAATGACCAATTCTTTAATGAATTCCAATGCACTAGACCAAAGTTGGTGACCCACTTGGTTTTTCACCCAAGAAATTCCAAGGTACTCTTCTTACCTTTGGCCCCCAAAGCTACAATGGAGTTATAGGAAGGTGAAGAAATTTTTTTTCACTGATAGGAATTTGCTCACATCCCTTATCTCCCCTTATCAAAAAGTTCCTATCTACTACATTATCCAGCGTGTACTCAAGATCACTATTTCGTAATTAGAATATCACAATATCATAATTTCTCACAAAAATACTTGGAATGCCATTACGACACTCATCTAACAATGGGGAGCTCAAAACCTAGAAAGCTCCTCGTCCCCTTAATAATAATGTGTTTAATTTAGTCTTTTAGGTGAGGATTAGGTGTGAATCTTGTTTTCACATACAAAAATAATTAATTGTTTAATTCCATAAATTTGATTATTCATCAAAATACATGTCATATCCACTATTTGTCTCTCCTATAAATTCCCATTATTTTATTAAAATATGATTTTATCTCACCCAACTATCACATGTTCCTAAATTTACTCCTAATTGTTCCCTATGCCCTAAATCTACTCCTAATTGTTCCCTATGCTGCTTTTCCCTTACTTATTTTTAGAAATTTATTTTCTTAGATCCATCATAACTATGGATCTATCAAGCGCCGAGAGGGATCAAATATCTAGAGGTGCAAACCTCTTTTTTGAGTGCAAAACTTGAGGAAAGGTTTGCACCTCGAGAGATTTGATCCCTCTCGGCGCTTGATAGATCCGTAGTTAAGATGGATCTAAGTTGGTTTCAGTTGTGTGCAACCAAGGAAAAACTATTGATAATATGAGAAACATATGATTAATTTTATCAATAATATGTAAATACATCTAATATTAATATAACCATTTTAAATATGCTAAATATGTTTGAGATTTATCAAGTCATTTTAATTTTAAATTTTCTTAATTACCTCAATTTGTTGAGATGATAAATATTGTAGAATAACTTTAATAATGGAAAATGATCAAATAAAATTTTTGAATGCAAAGTGACAATGTAATAATATTGAATGATAGAATGTGAATAATTAGAATGTAATCAATTACAAATAGCATTTATTGTGATCAATCTTAAACTATTTTCTTCTTCTATTCTTATTGTCACCCTTATTAGTTTTGTCATCTTTCCGTATCGATTATATTAAAAAGAAAGTAAAAATCATAAATCATAAACCATTTAAATATTTAGCTCGAAATCTTGTAGTAAACACCATACCTCAAGTCTCTCTTGCTCTCCAATATTATTAGGTTTAATTATTATAACAAAAAAATCGTTCTACATTGTCAATAATTTTTTGCGCTTACACTGAAATCAATGAACACTATTAATCCAATGACTTTACAAGTAATGTACCATCATACATGCAATTATATCAAATCAGAAATCAACATATACAATGAAATCAATGGGGATTGTCTTGTTACAAGTAACATTTCAATTTACCACATGTGCAAATGTAAGTTGAAACCATCCAAAACTTTAAGTTTTAAAACCCTTTTGATTATATATTGTGCAACATTAAAACATTAAACATTTAAAGTTCATTAAATATCACATGCAAAATGTATTGAAACCATCCAAAACTTGAGTTTTAAAAACTTCACATGCCATGCCAATTATAATTCAACTATCCAACAAAAACATTTAACATTAAATATCACATGCCATATGTAGTTCAGATGAAAACATTACTTCACATTCACATTCCAAAAGTACTAAAACCATCCAAAAATTAAATAAAACAAATTATGTAATAACAATGTAATAGAATATGTCCAAAAATTGTAAATCTAACTTGAGTATCAAACTGTATCAAGTTTAACAAATTTTAAAACCATCTAAATTTTAAAATCAAATCTACTGTAAATGATGTCCATCAAATGGAGGATGTAGCGTCTGGGTCTCAGTTCACGCCCTATCCTGTGAATAGGAAACCTACATACACAATGCACATGTACTTGAACATTAAAATTTGAAGTTTTAAAAATTAATGAGAATATATATATCTAGAACTTCATGTAAAAAACAAAATATAACAAAAAAATCATTCAATACCTCATAAGGTTCCCTCTCCATTTGATGAACAGGTTCTCCCATACGAACATCTGCAGTGGTAAACTGTACAATATACATGTACAGTTAAATATATATATATATATATATATATAATTTATATAAATTAAAAACTTTCAAATGAAAATGCACATGTACATATATAAACTTATTTTCAATAATATTAAAAAAAGGAACTAAAGACAACTTGTTCAAATGCTGTGGATGTTCCTATCTCCGTCGCTAGAGTGCCCGGATTAAAGAAATCTTCTATAGGAACCTAAATTCAAAAAAATTTAAATAACTCAAAATATAGATCTCTCTCTCTCTCTCTCTCTATATATATATATCTCAATTTTTAATGGAACTTTTTGAGGTAGAATATATATATATATATGTATATATATATGTATATATATATATATCTCAATTTTTAATGGAACTTTTTGAGGTAGAATATATATATATATATATAAATTTTAAACATAAATTTTAAACTTGTGAAAAATTGTCCATACTTGTGGCTCATATCCCAATGAAGTAGAAGGTATATCTCCTAAGGAAGAAGAAGGTACCGCCATCCCAAAAACATCAGACGGAATCGGTACCTGTTAAAACATTTTATCAAATTATATATATACATACATGTACATGTGTGGCAACAATTATTTATTTTAGAGTCACTTAAAAAACACTAACATACATGTGCCAAAATATCATGATGGTCAGACCCATCTGCATCGTTTGAGCCAGAGGTCCCGAACGTAATATTAACATTTTCATCATGCATCATGCCTGAGAACTGCAAATGGTGTTTTAACATATAATCATACCTTTTTGTTAGATTAATGTACACATACAAATAAATGTATACATGTGTACATACACATGTATTTATTAAAAATTGTACACATGTATATGTAAATATAATTTCAAATCCTAAGGTCACTAACACATACCGTTCCGGTGCCCTCTTCCTCACGAAAAATTAGGTCTTGCAGGCCATTGCGACAATTTATTGCGTATGTTCGGAGATCTTCAACATTCATGTTGTAAATCTCCTCATCTGTATGATAAACAAAATTGGCACGTGCATTTTCACGTGCTCTTTGTCGATTTAAACAAAGATCGACTCCACTCAATCCGCTATTAACATTTTCAATCATAACATCTCTTGCTTCTCGACTTATTTGAGAAGTCACATCCATCTCTGATCGCAGAGTTTCGACTCGAAACGGTCGACTCACCAATGGCGGCTCAGGGCGAGGCAACTCCACATCTCGCTTAGCGCCCTTACGTTGATATAATCGACCTCTCCCCGGGCCAAAAAATTCTTAAGGAAGGTCATTGTAGTCGGGTTTCATACCCAAAAAAAATTCTACATAAAACATTTGTGCAAAATAAACAGGAACCTCATCGTTCCATGGAAGCCTTCCAAAGGCCGCAAGATGTCGATCATACAAATAACTAGCTTTGTCTGGGTGCTTGAAATACTGCACCTTCAACATTTTTATTTTTGGCCCTTCCTTATAATTAAACATTGACTTGGCCTCTGCTCTTGTAACTTTTTGTTTTATGTCCTACCATTTATCGGGACCTATCACTGTTTCTTTTCTCTTTCTCATCATTTCTACAAACGAATCAGTCGTTGGCCCCAAATTTTTGTACACCTTTACCATTTCACCCAATGAATGTGTAACTATTTCAAGGCTTTGTCTACTCTCAGCAGGTAGAGACAAAGCCATGAGATCTCTTTGCAATTTTTCATGAAGGCTTTCACACCTTTGTAAGGTGCATTCCGCCATGTTGGTTTCCCATGGTATATCAGTAATCTCAGCCGGATAAGTTGTGCTGGGTTGACAGCCTTCTTCTTGAATGTAGCAAGCTGCTCTGCGTCTATTTTGACCACTAGCTCGAACATTTTCGGCCTCTGCATCAATATATATAAAATTTTGTATATTAGAAAAAACACGTGTAAAAAAATTTGTACAAATTTAATGAAAAAATATTGAAATTGATGGCAACCTTGATGTTGTTGGTTAACATCTTCTGCAACATGACCCTCCTGAGAACCAAACCCAGAATGACGCTGCTGAGAACCAGACCCACAGTGACCCTGTTGAGAACCAGCAGCCGTTGATTGGCCTTCGGGGGAATAAATATCACCCCCTTCCCGCAACTTGCTACCACTCATACCTCGACCGGTTGAACCTTGGCCACGCTCCATGGATGGAGTAGAAACCCTTCTCCTCTTGCCTCCTAAAAATTAAAATATGAAACTTATTAACAACTAATTTAACTCACAAAGTTAATAAAAAATCAATTCCATATGTACACACATGTATGGATATTTAAGATTATATTTAAATACCGTGAACATCCCCCGATCCCTGAACCTCCATATGGGATTCAGCTGATCTTCGTCATTCATCCTCCATGATATATATCTATTGGTCAACATTTACACAAAATAGATTTCAAAAAATCAATTTGTAATTTAGTGTACACAAATTATGTAGAACACAACTTTCAAAGCAATAATTGATCATGTGTGAAACTAAATTTAATCGAAAAAGATATTATAAAAATGATAAGTTCACCAAATTGCGCTTTACATGGTGGGAGCACACTTAGTATAAAATTTCCTACTTATACACTTTAGTTTGTGGAAGAAATGACACATGTACATAGTTTACCTTAAAGTAGTTGTGTTTTACGGATATTAAAATGAAGAACTTCTATTTAGATCCATTCCAGAGATTGACTGTAGGGGCATTTACTAGATATGTCACATTTCATAAAAGATGAGATCCAGAGGCTACCTGGCCCTTTACAGACTCTGCCTATAGAACTTGTAGAAGTAAACACTAGAGGCATTAACAATATCAAAGAACGTTTCCATGCTCAGACATGGGAATGTGTCTCTTTCCCTACGCAAAAAAATAGTTCAAGGTAGTTAATCTTCATAGACATGTCATCAAGCAAGTCAATGTGATCATCCCCAACTTACTTTTTATGAAATTAGACTTGGAATCCTCTACAACCTGGTGGATGGAGTTGAATGGGAACTAGGTTGAAAGGCCTTTACAAAATACATGCTAGTGAATAACACTTACTAGGTTATGCCAACAAATAAAGTGGGAGAAATGTTTTCTCCTCGAGGTTGTCTAATTGGGTGTGTAATACCAACTTCACCCATTTTCTCACAGGTTTCTCTCTTAGGTTACAAATGTCTTCCACCTTATTAGTTATATATTTTTCAATTTCCCGAGGATTCCTTGATTTTTTTCTCCTACCATCTCCCTCTCTCACTCCCCAAATTATTGCCATCAAACATGCCCCATTGAGGATCTAGAGCAATGTTTGCACCATACTTAGAACTGTCATTGTTGCTAATTGAAATTGGATTCATGTATACTAGATTGCTTGCTTAAGTGGCTCTTACTTGGACAATATCCTGAGATGAGTTTGACATGATGGTCATATGAGGTTGGAAGCTACTTGGTGTAATTTTCCTTAAATCTTCAAAAAAACAGAGAAAAAATGTCATTTTCGATCATTTTTTATTAGCTTCTGCATACAGCAAATGTTATCACAATTGCAACACAATCATGTTCCATGAGCATGAATTATGAATGTCGCAAGCCAAATGGCAAGGAAATTTGCATTCATTTAGGCAAAATAAGGCTATGACATTAAGGTCCATGCTAGAAAAAATTATGCAAATAAATGGATATCTCCTTTCATCTATACCTTTCTCTACCATCTTATTTCCAAGTGAAATGGGAATTTTCACATTTTGAATGCCATTACCATGTAATTTGGTAGTCTGCTAGCTAGACCTATCACAAGTAAGGTTGTCATACCAAACTATTTCTCTTGCTCAACTCAGTGACCATGACTCTCTTCTCACATTGCTTACCATATAAGATCTTCAATTGTACATGTCACACAAAGTTGGGGGTTCTAGGTCTACACCTATTAGGTAAAGTTACATATTTTATGTCATTGTGGTCCTTAAATTTGGAGGTGTTCCACCTAAAAAAGTAGGCATTAAATATGGATGAAAAGGATTTGTTTTAACTTTGATAGAATTTCCTCGTGGAATTACTGAATTTCTCGACGACATCATGCTAGCTTTGCTTAGAGAAGAAGGTTTTGGAGGAGAAATTGAATTCTTTTGACTTATTTTTGGCATTGAAGTTTGAAATAGTAGTTTTGATGACTCCATTGATGACCTTGCTGAGGAATTTGATGCACAAAATATTGACTTTGAAGATGGTTTAGAAGATGTTGAAGAAGTTGTAGATTTTGGTGTTGTCACTGAATGTTTCTTTGTTGTTGGACTTGATCAAGACATGTAATTTAACTTTACGAGAAGATTGAAGACCTTGAAGAGGTTTTAGATTTTGTTGTTCTCACTGAAGGTTTTTGTCTAGTTTTGTTTCTTACACCATCATTTCCATAGGACATTTTTGGTGAATAGATTCTTGACCTTGATGAGAGGATATGATACCTTGAAGAGGCTACATCTTTTGGTGACGTCACTAATTGTTTCTCTATTATTATGTTTTTTAAACATCTCGCTTAGGGCGAGGCAACTCCACATATATTGTACAGTTTATGGGACAGAAATCAATATGTAGAAATATTCACTTGGTTTTTATAATTGGATAGAAGAATGACTTAAAATGACCTTATATGTCTTCTCATTTTAGAGCTCAAATTTTTAGGAAGGATTTAAGTATCCGCCTTTCAAGAATCACTAGAAGAGGTTGATAAAGAATATAGGAAGGAAATTTGTACATGAGCTCTATTATTTGACTTGAGAGTCAGTTGTTTGAAGAGGCATGTTTTGTCGACTTGTGTTTGGTTGATGGTTTTGTATGTCACCAATATGTAAGAGTACATGGAGATATTCACATGATGTGAATTTTTTTTCTTTGAAGGAGAAAAATGATATGTCAGTGAGCTATGTTTCTTGCATGATGTGTTTTTCAGTTTGATGGTTTTGTTTGTGACAAGACATCACAAGATTTTGGGAAGGTCCACTCTTGAGTGAGAGCCTCATGATTACAACCTAATCATGAGAATCAAATGGGAGTGCATCCTTATTTTGAAAAAAAATAGGATTCTAAGCTACCTAGGACTCAAACCATTATTTTTAAATTTGAAATATCATGGTGTGTTGTTTCAATGCTTGAATCCACAACCCTAACATAAATTGTTTTATTCCTTTTTTGCAGGATTTAGTTGGTTATATTAAAAGTCATTTGAATTTAAAATTCTTGGCTTAGTGGCATGAACCAAACATATTGTACATATTAAATGAGGAATTTCACTCTCCCAATCATTTCTAAATCACCCATATCACCAAGAAAACATGTTTTAAAAGAACATACTTTGGTATGGGAAAGACCTTAGGTTTCAAATATTATAAGATTGTATAATATTATAAGATTGGATTTAATTATATTATTTGTCATATTATATTTTGATGCTTATAGAGTGAAAAAAATTGAAAGAATCAACTTGTAGGGTCATTTTAATGGTGGGTGGAGAATTGGGGTCTAAAACCTTTTGGAGTCATTTTGAGGTATTAAATGACATTTCTGTGGGTCAAACGATTATCCCTTGTGCCGAAATCTTGGCCATTATTCTACACTTAAAGACATATATCCAATGGTGCAAGAAAAACATCAAATGAAGTTCATTCAAAATTTATGCCTTTAGTAAGTTGACCTATCATGTTGACCAGGTCATGGTACGAGAGAATAACATTTTAGCCCCATTACTCATGCATGGCAAGCTAGCTACATGTGGCATTTTAACAATACTCTATAAAAGGTCTAAAATCACAAACCTCGTTAATGGTTGACAGAGTCAAATCTTACACCTAATTGGCTATCATGCTATGTTAAATACTTGGCCACTAGGAGGAATAAGAGTTCCATTTTGTGTTATTGTATTTTGTTCCATAGTTGAAAATACAACTAGAAGTGTGAAGTTAGAGAGAAAAATGTATGAAGTTAAGTTTTTATAGCAACCTTACACGCTAAAAGTCTTAGCTAACTCTAGAGAGATTACCTCTTTCTTTGTACTCACATATTTTCCATACCAGAAAAGAGAGAGTAGAGCATGTTTACATTTTGGTGTTGTTTTTCTCCCATAAGGATTTCCTAGGGAAAAAGGAGTCTAGAGCATCATTACTTTTTAGGGTTGCTTGTCTCCCATATAAGGATTTCCTAGGAAAATAATTGTGTTGATTGTCTAGAGATATGTATGTGTGTGTTTCATTATGTTATCTATTTCTTACGTTGTGTTTCATTATGTTTTATATTTCTTACATTTCTTCCCTCCTATTTTTCTTTCCAATCAAGGTTTATAAAATAACATGAGAAGAAACATGAGACTTGGAACAATCATTTTCATTATCTATATGGAAGGCAAGAAGGATTATATACCCTTAAGCTTAAACTTATGTAGTTTGTCAATTTTTATCATATATTTTTTGGTAAGGGTAAATGTTTTTATCTATAGTACAAGTCATGAGTTCCCCAATTTTACCTTGTATGTAAAGCATGATTCTAGGATTACTACAATTTGTACTTGGTTTTTTATTGTGATGATGCCCTGTCTCAATCTAGACATAAGTGATGATGGTCTTCTTCAAATCAACTCATGTATCCTCATTAAATTTATACAAACATTTCAAATTCATATTTTCTTTCATAAAATTCTAGGAATATTAGAAGAATCAGTAAAAAGTAAGATAACCATCTCAATATGCCCCCCATAATTCATTTTATAAAAGATAAATTTGTAAAATCCCTTTCGGTAATAATGGCCATTATTAATTAATTAAAAAACATAATATATAATTGATAAATAAATTTTAAAAAGTCAAACTAGCCAAACGACTAGTTTGACCATCTCTACATCTATTTAAACTTATTGACTTGATCTAATCTCTCACCTAGTCCTGATGACAAACCACACTGGTTGGTTCAAAATGCATCGACAATGTTCCATTGCATGTGAAAATTACCGAAAGAGATTTTACAATTTTATATGGATCACAGAAGCGGAGATTCTAAAAGATAAATTTTGAAACTTAATTCAATTAACTACTTCTACACTTATGGTTTTGTATTATGTTTAATAGTTATAAAGATTAATTTTGAGCCTTAACTCAACTATTACAATGTTTATGGTTTTATAGTATGTTTAACAATGATAACTTCAAGTGATCCATCGTAAGTTGCATCCACAAGAAAGAATACATATATATTTAGAGGTGATTCAAGAGATATTTGCCTCACATAATTTGCAATCTCTTTATTTGTTGTTGGTTTAGTAGGTTTGGTATCACCATCATATTTATGTTATAATAAAGATCACTGAAAATCAAGGTATTTTTGATATTCCTTGACCATTTTGGATAGCTCCTTTTTCTACCAAGCATCACAGCAACCGTGGAAATGAGATAATATAGTTTCATTGCTAATTAATCCTAGCGATACAACTTCTTTTGTTACAATCTTTGAGTGCTTGAGATCCGGTGTGCCAATATTATTTTTCCCTAAATGTTCTTTGCATGATGTTCAAACATATTTTGGAGCAACATGTGAGATTGATGATGAATATTATCCCATTGTAATTTTTCCTTTAATTACAATTGAATAATAACGAAATAGAAAAAAGTTCATTTTCTAACCTCAAATAAATTCCTCGACAATTGGAGGAATCTTAGATAAATTACATGTACTTTGTTCCATATAAATTAATGTAGATAGGAAACAATTAGTTTCATTTCAAAAATGAATAGTGGCCCAAAACTATGGATGGTTGAAATGAATTTAATTTAATAAAACATACAAAGATTGGCTAATTAAATGCATATGTATGTATTATTAAAGCTATATTTATTTATGAATGATAAAAAAACATTGTTTCAACAATGATAAACAATTATGGTAATCCAACAATTCTCACTTAGATGTGAAGGTGATGGTCACACCAAAAAATTGAGTAGAATTAAAGATGCAACATGTGGTGCTTCTCAAGGGATAATTGTATACAATGGAATGTAATGGTGCTTAATATGGGGAAGGGCATGAAATATATGGTTATGCTTCACCGCCTAAAGACCCTACAATTGTATACAATGTAATATAATTGTCATTGGGTGGAACATACAAGGAGCTATATCATTTTTTTGATACCTAACCTTGATTCATTTCTATTTGATTAGAAAATGACAATAACCCATGAACATATTTGTGCAAAGATTTAGAAGGACCAATAGTCAATCAATATTAGGAAGGAGTGGATGCATAGGCAAGGAATGACCAATGACTAATACATAAACACACAAACACACACACACATAGATAGAGAGATGAATATTCTGATGGTCAAATTAAATTATGATTTTATATATGTGGATGAATACGAATATGAGCATAGATGGAGATAGTCTAATTAAGAAAGTGTTTCTAATCCATTTTCATGCCATTTTAAGAACTTCCATTGAAACGGAAACATGTACAAACATATCCATGTGGTTTCTTGTCTTCTTTAAGTTCACACCCTTTCAACCCATTTTATTTATTTTTAACTTCAAAATAAACCAAGTGTATGTATCCATGGGGTCTACACTTAATAAACCTATTTCATAGCACTTGTGTTCATGTGATATTAAAGAATACATTATTTTTTACTAGAGAAATCAATAATTGGGCCAATCTCATACTCATGTGATGTGAGGTTGTTTTCCATCGCTACTATTATAACCCCTAGTTGAACCTTTCCACCCCTAGCATGTGGAAATTAGTACACTTAGGATATTTGAACCTAGAAAGTCATGGTACATAACACTTCATTTCCATGATGATCTTCAATTTAGCTTCCCTAGGGGGATGATATTAGACAACACCTTTATTAACACTAAATATTAATGAAAACCTCCCAAAATCCTTTTGTTTAACCTCCCTACCAAACATATTGTACATATTAAATGAGGAATTTCGCTCTCCCAATCATTTCTAAATCACCCATATGACCAAGAAAACATGTTTTAAAAGAACATACTTTGGTATGGGAAAGACCTTAGGTTTCAAATATTATAAGATTGGATAATTATATTATTTGTCATATATTTTGATGCTTATAGAGTGAAAAAACTGAAAGAATCAACTTGTAGGGTCATTTTAATGGTGGGTGGAGAATTGGGGTCTAAAACCTTTTGAAGTCATTTTGAGGTATTAAATGACATTTCTGGGGGTCAAACGATTATCCCTTGTGCCGAAATCTTGACCATTATTCTACACTTAAATACATATCCAATGGTGCAAGAAAAACATCAAATGAAGTTCATTCAAAATTTATGCCTTTAGTAAGTTGACCTATCATGTTGACCAGGTCATGGTACGAGAGAATGACATTTTAGCCCCATTACTCATGCATGGCAAGCTAGCTACATGTGGAATTTTAACAAGACTCTAAAAGGTATAAAATCACAAACCTTGTTAATGGTTGACAGAGTCATATCTTACACCTAATTGGCTATCATGCTATGTTAAATACTTGGCCACTAGGAGGAATAAGAGTTCCATTTTGTGTTATTGTATTTTGTTCCATAGTTGAAAATACAACTAGGAGTGTGAAGTTAGAGAGAAAAATGAATGAAGTTAAGTTTTTATAGCAACCTTACACGCTAAAAGTCTTAGCTAACTCTAGAGAGATTACCTCTTTCTTTGTACTCACATATTTTCCATACCAGAAAAGAGAGAGTAGAGCATGTTTACATTTTAGTGTTGTTTTTCTCCCATAAGGATTTCCTAGGGAAACAAGAGTCTAGAGCATCATTACTTTTTAGGGTTGCTTGTCTCCCATAAGGATTCATAGGAAAATAATTGTGTTGATTGTCTAGAGATATATGTATGTGCGTGTTTCATTATGTTCTCTATTTCTTACGTTGTGTTTCATTATATATTATATTTCTTACATTTCTTCCCTCCTATTTTCTTTCCACTCAAGGTTTATAAAATAAAATGAGAAGCAACATGAGACTTGGAACAATCATTTTCATTTTCTACATCGAAGGCGAGAAGGATTATATACCCTTAAGCTTCAACTTATGTAGTTTGTCAATTTTTATCATATATTTTTTGGTAAGGGTAAATGTTTTTTATCTATAGTACAAGTCATGAGTTCCCCAATTTTACCTTATGTAAAGCATGATTCTAGGATTACTACAATTTGTACTTGGTTTTTTATTGTGATGATGCCCTGTCTCAATCACTTGGCCATCTCTCTATGGGTATTTAAATCTTTATAAAAATACTTAAGTAATATTTATCTATTTGTATTATGTGAAATGTAAAAAATGGTATACTACTTTTCATAAAATTGGGTTGAGTTTATCATATATTTCGATGAAAGTTGATTATATGACACGTTTTCTTTAAAAGGATCTAACAATTTTGTTAAGGTATGAATTTGCAATTTTGTGTGGCTCTCTATCAAAATTATATGTCACATTTTATACTAAAGTTCTAAATATATTTTTTTAAGTTTGGATTACTGTTATTCTTTTATATAATTTAACATTAAATATATAAGTTTAAATTGAAAGCTACTTAGATGAAATATAGCTTAGATATGGCATTTGCAAATTATTATCTATTTATTAAACTAAAGGAAATAATTATTACACATGTTTAATTTACATTCAAATGCTTATTTGATTTATCTCCTATAGCTTAATGTAATGCTAGATATATAATTTAAAAATTAAGTTGAAGGCCCATGAGATAAATGACTTCTATGTGACATTTTATTGAATCATCTATTTGTTGTGTTATATGAACATAAT
The DNA here is from genome assembly GCA_034641835.2 of Pinus albicaulis. NCBI lineage: Eukaryota > Viridiplantae > Streptophyta > Pinopsida > Pinales > Pinaceae > Pinus > Pinus albicaulis. The sequence goes on along the minus strand of JAXQQM020082944.1, from coordinate 75,046 downwards.
TGGTACGGATATCTAATTTGCATTACTAATATGTCATGCTTATTTAATTTATCTTTTATAGATGACCGGAGCGCATCCCTTTTTAATCTATCCCTTTTGACTTTGGATATGTGGGCAATATTCATCCACATATTTTTCTATCATAAAGCAGTGAGTAAAATTGTAAATTCCATTTGTGTCAATGTTAAGGTTAAGCACATGGATTAAAGTTTTATATATTAGATGAGGAGGCTATGTATTACATATGGTCTTGAATGAGCATTTGGACTCTTTGGATATATATCTAAAGAGTCCAAATTCTCATTCAAGACCATATGTAATACATAGCCTCCTCATCTAAATTAGCCAGGGATTTGCAATACTATATTTGAGTTGGCTAGCTCCATTTCAAGATATTATAATGTTAGATTATTATTTCTATAGATTTTGATTATGGTAGTAAAATGTTACAAAAAACCAGAAACTATACAAATAATATTATTCTAGATATATGTAAAAAGGACATGGTAGAGAAGATCAAACAATATTAAAATTTTCATAAATAGTTTAGATAAAAATACATTTTCTAATTTTGATTGTAAATTCTAAGGCTTAAAGCAATAATTTTTCTAATAATTTTTTTTAATTAATAAATTAAAAAAAAAACATTTTCAATCAAAATCACATACAACACATAATAAAAATAATTTAAAAACAATTTAAAACTTCATACACTATATGACATTACTATGACAAACAACATAAAAATATATAAGCAAAAAATACATACAATGCATCCATTACATTGGAGTCTTTAGAACATACAATGCATACATTAAATTTGACAGAATTATTCACGACACAATTGGTGTCATTTGTTCATAAAAAAATTGTTGAATATGAATGTGCAAATAAGGAGGTTGAAATAAGGAGGTTTCACATTGGCTAATTAAATCTGGGTTAACATGGATCTATGCCAGTATTAACAGAAGTTTATAATAGGCATGGTTGAACATATACAATTTTCATGGTTTTTTAACTGATTTACGTTAAACTGGTTAATATATCATTGTGAAATAAGCATTATCTAAGTTTATAAGTTTCGGTATAAAATGTATAAGTGGGTTATAAGTGCAATATGTGAGATATGGATTTTCTCTACCAATCCTAAAATTGTATAAATTTGAAAAAATTAAAAGAAGATCATAAAAAACTCAACTTTCTCTTCTTATACAGATAAAGAGAGAAGATAGAGAGGCTTTCTTGTTTTACAGAAAGTTAATCCATAACTAGGTGTATGAACGCCTTAACAAGTTACTATTACCTAGGTGGATGGACGCCTTTAAGCTAATTGAATGCTTCAAGGGGAGGATTGATAACATTATAGGATTCCAACTAACTAGAAGAAAAAAAAGATGAAATAAATGACATTTTAAAAACCCAACAGTTTCAATATTGTAACCTATCATTCGTAAATATCATAAATATTATCATGTACGACTGCTCTAAGGAATTAAAAACAATGATGCAGAGGTTACGCAAAATGGGATTTCTCAGCTTACCAAATTCCATAGAAAGGTTGAACACTTAAGCAAACTATATACCTTGCATCATTTACAAGTTACTCCCAAGGTTTCCTAAAGTTGAAAACAAGTTTAATATTCCTCTTGTTTTTTTTCTGTGTGCAATCCTATGCAGTCTACTCCATTTATTACTATTTTAGCAGAGGTGTGAGTATGTCTTCCATTCTTGATGCTTTCATTTTGTCAATTTTGTTTTTTTTTTCTTCAGAACTTGTTTGTAGCCACCCCTATAGACAGAATAGGGAAAATGAATGATGATATAGAAATTACTAAATTGTCAGTGATGAACTCTTCGGAGTTGTCAATATTCTTGTAAGAATCGAATGTCCACGCCTCTGTGCTCTTATTAGTAATAGATTAGTTTGATCCGTTGTCAGATGCAACATGGGTATGAGGAAATTCATTTTAGAAGTTCCAACTGGAAGGAATAAAATGAGTGAAAGTAATAAATCTGATTCACAGTTTAGGCTTGTTATTACCCTCGTCTTGCTTGGACGGATAGAATCCCAGAGATAGACTATGGTTCACATTTGTGGAAATGTACAAAGTGCATAGATTGGTTGTGCTTTAAAAAGACTCGTGAAACAAGAAGAATACTAAATGAAGTCATACTTCGATGTAGGTGCGTTATGGGATTTTGACGAGGAAGGGAAAGAAAATTGAAAATTCTACTCTAATCTATTCAACCAAAACCACAGAATAAATCATGAACTCTCAATATCAATGTTACGGCTCTCTAGTTCCCTACTCTCTACTCTCCACTGTAAAAACAGAGTCACAGGCAGACAAACAGACAAGTAACCATACCGGTTGAAAGCAAGCGCCAACAACAAAAATGCATGTACTGCAGCGAGCACGAGCAGGCACCAACAACTAAAATGCGCGAGGAGCAGCTGGGACGAGCAGGCACCAACAACTAAAACGCGCAAACAACACAGTGGAATTATGAAACCAGTAAATGGAAGATATTCGCGGGTGATTATTTTATGAAATTATTTCGGCCGAACTATTTTAAAAGTAAAAGTTCAGCCGAACTGTTCTTGATGGTTTTCCAATCTCCGGCAAAAATTCTGTTTGCCCGGGTCGTCAACTAGCTGTCAATACAAACGGAATCACGATCGAATTTGAAGAAATTTATAGAAAGTTAGGCAAACTATTATAGAGAGTGGTGAACTTTACAAAATGTTTGACCGAACTATTCTTAGAAAAAAATTTTGCTTCCCAGATTCTCTCAAAAGTGTAACCCACCTTCATAGGGATACCGGAGATAAATAATTTGATTTCTCTTTTTTCCATTCAAATAAAATTATCCATGAGTAATATTGTTTGTAGACTTTCACAAGAAAATACACATCTAAATAAATTCTAGTAGTAGTAGTGGCTTATCTTGAAATCCATATATACAAATCTTGGTATTTTTCTCTTTTTCCTCACATGAATGATTGGGCTTTCCCTAATATTCAAGTGCGCTCTAGATCTGTAAATGTAACATGAAGGTTTTTTCATGAAATTTTCAACTGAAATGTTTACCAGTTTTTTATGTAATTATGCTAATTACATTCAAACATAAAATATGACTTTTATCTAAGTTTTGCAAAAATAAAAGAGACAATAGTAACATAATAGCAAACAAAAGACAAAAAATTATGAATGAGTTCACCCCTCCTGGGTTACATATCCAGTTCCATCTTGCAATGTTGGGCCTCTTTTATTATGCTCAAAAGTATGTGTTTACATCCATTTAGAAAATCCTCCAATGGCTTTGGAGTAGTCAAAAACCCATGGTTTGTATCTTTCTACACTCATTGGTATATTTTATCCAAAGAAATTGTCTATGAAAATTTGATTGTCTAAGTAAATAAAAACTTGAATTCACTCATTGGTTACTCCTATGCTATGCACCTCATGCAACTGGTTGGTTGGAGCTTATCTTTAAAAACAATTAAGGAATAAAGAATTTGTTGTTGTTTTCATGGAATTGTGAGCACTCAAGCCTATCCATCATGCTTTGGATGGTGGATTTTGACCCAACCATATACCCCTTTAGAACTCAAAATGTATGCATCATACCTCCTGGGTTACCCAATTATTTTGGTTGAAAGGAATTCTATCGATTATTGGAAATAAGATTGCGAAATTAATTCCATTATAATATGCATGGGATGAAAAATGTGACAATGCGTGGTTTCTCATGTACCTGTAGGTTGATCTTAGAGAGCGGTTTGTGACAAATTGAATTATACCTTGGTAATGTCACATAAATTTAGAAGATTGTTGACATTTTTTCCAATTAAGGGAAAAATCCAACCTCCTAGTGTTTGATAGTAGGTCTCATTACACTTTTATAGAGGTGGTACTCATATTTATGAAGACACTCAAGTAATTGAAATAGGATTAAAGAATTTAAAACATGAACTTGTAAGTTGACCAAGTGTTATCTCTAAAATATACAAGGTGGCGAAATATAAAAAGATATAAGGCTTCTAAAATTTAAATATGATATCCATCCATTTCATGATACCAAGAACATATTATTGAATCATATTAAACATTATACATGAAATAAAAAAGTTCATATATCAAATAACTAAAAATCATTTCATTCATCTAACATCATAAAGATGATGGGACAAACATCCATTTGACTCATATAACTTCAAATAAGCTTTTAAATCACATAATAAATTAGCTTTTTAAAAGAAAGATCTCTTCAAGTGTGGAAAAATATTACAAAATTAAGTTTTGAAATTGTTGGGTCCCTAAAGCACTTGTCAATATCAACATCTGATATCTAATTGGAAATGTAAACGCATTTATCCGAAAATGGACTGAGATTGGCCATTCATGGACCATAACATAAGGTACAAAAGCATGGAACGGTAGAGTCTGAATTGTATTTAAAGAGATCCTGTTTGTGTTTGAAGTGATAATTGTATTTACTTCATAGGAATTTTATCATTAATATTGTAGAGTTGAGTTGTTTTTGTAAGCTATCCAAACATTTTTTCTATGAAAATTTGATGGTCTAATTAAATAACAACTTGAATTCACTCATTGGCTACTCCTATGACATGCACCTCATGCAATAGGTTCATTGCAATTTATCTTTAAAAAAAATTAAGGATCAAAGAAGTTGTCAGCGTTTTCATAGAATTGGGGGCACTCAAGTCTATATATCAAGATTTGTATGTGATTTTTGACCCAACCATATATCCATTTGATGACTACCTCTATTGACTAATTTTTAGCCTTTTTTGGAGGTGATATTTTGTTGAAGGAGTTTTAATGTCGATTTTGACATGTTGGTTAAAAATCTCATCCTGAATTCACTCATCCTCCTCCTGAATTAACAAAATTAACCAACCATTTCTTAATCACCCCCTCTAAAAATCACATATATTTTTGAATTATGATACCATTGACTATTTTAGGTCCCTCAACTCAATGTGCGTGGAGGAAAGGATTTTGTTGAAGGGAAAGTGTGTGTGGGAGAGATGTGGTATCGAGTGTTTATTTTTGTGTATTATTGGGAGGTATTCTCGGAAGCCAAGAGGCCTCCCAACTAGACATACTAAAATTATGATAATAAAAATTATAATTATAATTTTTGGATTCATGTAGGCTCCAAGGTGTGAAGTTAGCGATACCATGAATTGGTGTGCCTCTTGGTCAAATACACACAATTTGAATAGTATATATACATTATGAGAGTTCCTAATTTTGACCATACACAACAACATAACATATATTCTCAAGAAATCGCAAAAAGGAGTAGAAATGAGGACAAATTGACTAAGATTTGACGAAGTCAAGAGCTAGTATTTGACCGAGTTTGACTTGTTTTTTTAATTCAATTATTTGGCCCAATTTGACCATAGAACAGACTAATTTTGATTGCAAAAATAGGAAAATTTTCATTGTATAAGAGAAGTACATGAGCATAGGCTTCACCACATGTTTGATTGCAATTCCAATTTGACCGCAACAACCAACCACAAGGGTCAATTGTAGGTGCGAAGTTAACTGGAGGAGGTAAGTTGATGAAACCAAAAGTTTACCATATTCGACTATTTCAGCGGTTTGACCAGCATTAGTTGGCTAGTAGTTTGACCAAGTTTTACTAGTGTTTCAACTTGGATTTTGGAATTGATTTCTAGACAAACTTGGTTTTGTTAAAACTGCTACAACAACCCCAAAATTTAGACCCTTTCAAAAATTTTGAACCCCTAGATTAGACTTCTATCCTTCTTTTACGCAACAAGTTTCCAAATCCTAGTAGTGTGTCAAGTTTCCTTATGCCCCTGAGAAAATTTCAAATTCAAAACTCCAAATTTTAACTTCCTCAAGGTCACAAGTCACAAAGAGAGGCCTCACTTAAAGGTTACAATTGTGACATGTGACCCTCCTTTTAAGTGATTGTATTTATCCAAGTCACCAAGTTGCAGAATCATGAAGTCACACAATTCATAAAATCCTAAACTACATGACTCTGCGACCCCAAAACCTATAAATTGTGCTTGTCATCAAGTATAGTCATCAAGTCACATAACATACATGCATCTGATCTCTCGTTTTGTGACTTAACCTAAAACATGACCTTGCAACCTTAAAGACCTCAATAATTCAAAGTTGCATGGTCACGAGGTCGTAAGCTTTTGAAGCCTTACTTTAGTGACCTCCTATACCATGTGACCTTGTGACATCCTAGAACCCTTCATCTGTGACCAAATTATGAATAAATCCATTTCAAAATAGCTCATTTGTTCAGTTGATTGGAGCATTCAAGGATAGATAGACTTGGCAACCAAGTAGGCATGTGACTCCTCTCTAGGTAGACATCTCTTCTTGTTCGTTGCAAAAATTTCTCTTGCCATGTGCCTTCCTCTAACTAGAAACCCTAAATTCCTCTTCTTGTAGGGTTTATTTTCCCCTTTGATACATTTCCAAGTTGATTTCACCCCAAAAAACTACAGACTCGTGACCTCTCCATTTCGTTCCCCATCTCTTGAAAACAAAGAATGATCTGGAGCATATCTCACGTGCCCTCAGCTACCATTTTTCCCTAAGCATCCTTGAGGTCGATTTTCCACCTCTTGAAACCAAGTTTTCATCCAAACAATTGAAAGATCCAAGTCGTGCTTAAAAAAAGCATGAAACGGTCTCTATGGTGACCTTGTGACCTACACAAAACTATGGCCTTGTGACCCCACTCATTCTAAACCTTTTCAACCTCACTCATTCTATGATCCTGTGACGTAGATGAAACCAAAACTATGTGACCTATCTCATACCACGACCTAGGGACCTTCAACTCTATGCAACAGTCTAGTCACCAAGTTGTTACCCCCCCTGAGTCTTGTGAACCCTATATTTTTGTAACCTGTGACCTATCCTTCAGACCAACTTTCAAGTTAAAATTTCTAATCTTATTTCTCATATTTTGATGTTCGTTTCAATTTCCTTCTTCTGATTAATATTATTTATGTCATCTCTCGCATCTTGGGATTACTTGTTTGAAATGTTAGGTGACAATGATGTCGATTCTATATCAATATAATATTTCTCTAGAGATATGGCGCCCCTAATGGTAAATTATTCTCGCAAAAGTGCTAAGAGAAACACCGAGGATTTTCTATAAGTACCACCACCACCAATCTACCAAGACACGACATGCAACACTGACAATAGAACAAAGATTTTCTAGTTCAAAATATACTGTGAATTTTCTAAGAAAAACATTGCCCAAGAACAAGAGGACTTCAAAGTGTATGTTAATATAAAAATTCTCTTCTTGCACAAGGTATCCATGCATTCACTAGTCTTCCCATGCACAGAAAACATCGAGTTGATACTATAGAACATAGACACAAAAAAATCGGTTGTAAGGAGTGACACAGGTGAATGTTTTGTTTATTTTACTGCTACAGACATTGTTTCCTACTGCAGGCTACCTGAGAAAGAGGAGACCTTTAACATTAAATGGATGTTGGACTTCCAAATTTCCAGTAAATACATCCTAAAATCATTGTGGAAATAAACCTTCAAGTTCAGATTCAAGACTGATCAGATCTATATAAAAGAGGGCATGAGGAAGGTCTAATAACTTATGGAAGAAATGATTAATTTTTTATATGGAAGAGTGAATACTGATACTTTCCTTGTGACTTGAGTACCTATCATGTAAAAAATACCTACGAGGGAAATTATTTTAAAATGGTCAAGAATTCTCACTTCAACTTTTAAGACCAATATATAGGTATCTAAGAACCCACAAAAGGACCAAACATCATAATTTTATATGGCATAAAATCTCTTCAATATAGTGTGTGAAAGATGTCGTTTCGAGGATTAGAGCGATAGATGGACCCCCGGGGTAGCGGAGGTTGTGCACCTTCATTGCAAGATATTTTGTGATCTAAGATATTAGAATATGCATGAAATCACCTTTCATTCATTCCTCGTTCCATTGTACCAATTTATTTTCATAGAGTAAGCTCCATGCATGTCTAAGAGAGATACATAAAGAATAATTAGAGTACCTGATTGGTTCCCCATCTAGGAAGGCACCTTCATAATATTTTCCGGCTCATATAAGGCTCCTCATGCTCTCCCCATGATAGTGATGGATAGGCTACTCTTGTAGGACTTTTTATATCATATGACCATGGACTTCTCCAAAAGACCACACAAAGGAAAGAACAATCATTTCCTAGCTTTCTCTTTGATTATCATAGTGTACACCCTTAAGAGTTTTAAGGAAGTTGAGACAGAATTTGAAGAAATGAAACGATACTATTTTTTATATCTATGTCATTGCATATATAACCCTAGAGGATTTGTGGAAGCCCATTGCAAGGAAGCAGGTTTCAATTGGTCATATGTACATAACATGCATTGGCATGTAGATAAATTCAAGAATTGATATAATTATACCAGGGAGTTAGGACCAAGTGAAAAATAGGAAAAGGAGGACTAGGAGTAAGATCAATCTCAAGAAAACATAAGCCTGCAAGATCATACAACATTGCTCAAAAGGAAGAGAGAGCAACAAAATATCATTAGAGGAATTCTGAGGTCTAAAATGGGCCTACTAAGAAAAATATACAACCAAAATAAAATTTATAAGAACCAATAAGATTCAAGATGATGATGTCAAATATCGGGGATGATTCTCCATTATTTGAATAAAAAAATTAAAAAGATTAAAAAATAATAAAATAGTAAAACTAGTTTTTTAACTCGTATTTTCAACCTATCTCCCTAATATTTTACTCAAATTTCAAGCAGGACTAATTTTTGGATGAAAAATTTAATTCCTTATCCAGGGAGTACCCATGTTGCATACTTTTGATGGACCGTGCTACACAAAAAATGAGAAATACATGAAAACACGTGATTGAAATCACATTTTTTATGTATTTCATATTTTTCGTGCAGTAGGGTTCATCGAAAGTATGCAACATGGGTATGCCTTGGATGAGGAATCAAATTTTGCATCCAATGAGTGTTTCTGCTCGAAATTTGAGTAAACCCATAGGGAGATAAGTTCAAAATACGAGTTGAAAAAACTGGTTTTCTTGTCCCTCTAAAATTTGATGATGTAATCTAATCTTATTTTATTATATCCACTATTATTTTATAATTTCCTTCGGAGGCCCATTTTAGACCTTAAAATTCCCCTAATGAAGGGGGAGTCATATAATGCATAAAGAAGTGAACTAGAAGACCTATTAGATGAGTTGGTTCAAGATGAGGATGAAGAAACCCTGGAAGAAATAAATGCATCTCTTTCCAAGATAAATAAAGAGATAAAGAGGATAAAGGAAGAGGAGTTGAAACAATTACAAGATTTAGGAGGCTATTAGCCCAAGGATATCCAAGAATAAAAACATGAAGAGGAAAAGAATAGGTAGCAGGAGGAGGAGGAATGATTGAAGAATGAAGCAAATAAAGAGATAGGAGGCCAAGAAGAAGAAGAGGATGGAGGAAGAAGAAGATAGGAAGAGACAATAAAAGGAAGAGCTCGAGAAAAAGCGAAAGGAAGAAGATGAGCTCACAAGAAAATAGGAGGAAGAGGAAGGAGAGATGAAAAGGTTTGAAGAAGAACATAATAGAAATTATGAACAAGATAAAAGGAAATATGAAGAAGAAGAAATGAATAAACAATAAGAAGAGTTTTGTAATAAAGCTGAAATCGATCTCTACCAACAACAATGAGGATTCGAGATGTCAATTGATCTCCCTTTGTTGGACGACCCTCCATCCACCCCAATGATACATATTTATGTAAGAATGCAATAGAATAAACACATAACCATAAATAAAGAGATGCAGCGAAAATAACACTTCATTTCATTAATATCAAAGAACTGAAATTTGCTTACATACAAAATGGAAATAAAACTAGCTAGGGCACTGGTAGCTATCTGTAAGGAAGAATGTATGTGGCGGCTGCGAGGGCTGCGAACTCGATTCTGATGAGGCTCGAGGGCCTATTTATTATTTAGAAACAATGGAAAATCCTAAAGAGCCAAAACCCTAACCCTAGGAGATGAAGCGCCAAAACTATGGGCCCCGTTTGGGTAAATTGGTGTTTCAACTTCCCGGGGATGTAACTTTGGCATACGATCTCCGTTTGACGTGTACCATACCTCGTTAGAAAGATCTATCCGAGGACTACAAATTTGGAACGGGCAACATCGGTCCATGGATCCATGTTGCCCTCCGTTTTCCCAAAAAACGTCGTTTAGGGCCTCAAAACGGCTCCGGAAGTTTAGGACCCGAAAAACTGCTAAAAATAGTAAACTGTGCCGAAACTAAAAAAATGAAAGAGACAATGGTGGAGCCCCAAGTGGAATAGGCGGGTGACCACCAATATCCACCTGGATCATTCCTCCCCCCTTAGGAAGCAATGGTCCCCATTGCGTTGAGTTCCTCCATGAGATGAGGAAACTTTTGCTGAACTTGGTCCATGGTGAACCACTTTCCTTGGTGAAAGAATTGGCCAGCTTTGAAAACCCAATACAGTTGGATCTTCTATTGGCGAGTGTTCTTGATTTTCATGTCCATGATACAATTTTTGATGGCATGTTCCATTCAGTCTGGATTTAACTCTGTTGGTGTGAGATGTTCTGCAATGTCCGAGGTGTCCAGTAGAGGTGGGAAGTAAGGACGAAGGCGATCCACATTGAAGACTGGGTGCAGACCAAGGAATGGTGGAATACTAATCTCGAAGGCCTTGTTCCATACAGCCTTGGTGATGGTGTACGGCTCGTATCGGAGTGGGCGAAGCTTGTGGTGGGGTCCAGTGAGGTGCTCCTTCTGAAAATGTAGCCATACTTTGTCACCCACCTGGAATTTGTGTGGCAGCCGGTGTTGATCATGGCATTGCTTGTACTTGGCATTGGATCTGTCCAATATATTATGAACCTGTTGGCAGATGTGTTGAATGCGCTCGATGAAGCTACTTGCTTTGTCAACTTCAGACTGGACATGAGCTGAATCGGCCTGAGCAGTTGCAAATGGCATGGCTACGTCAATGGGACATAGTGGCTGGAATCGAAACCCTCGAAGGGGCTATGGCCAATTGGTATGGGCTTTGATTATAACTATGTTGTACATAGGGGAGGCTCGTCCCATATGCGTGGATGCTTTGAATTATACATGCGCGAGTGTACAATCATTCGGTGACGACCTCTGTCTGTATCTTATTTGGGGATGGAAAGTTGTGGACTTGGTGAGCTTGGTGTCCAACATTGACCAGAGGCTGGACCAAAATGTGCTGAGGAACCTGCTGTCGTGATCTGATATGATAGACCGTGGGATCCCAAAGTGAACCCACACTCGTTCAAAGAAGAGTTTAGCAGTGGCTTCTACTATGATATTCTTCTTGCAGGTCGCCAAAATGGCCATCTTCAATAATCTGTCGACGACCACGAAAACACAGTCGTTTCCATGCTTAGTAGAAGGGAGGCCTTACATGTAATCCATGGAGATGGATTCCCAAGGTCGACTAGGGGTAGGTAGCGGAGTATAGAGCCCTTGCTTCTTGATGGTCAGTTTGGAAATGGCACAATTTGTGAGATCTGATATTCTTCTAAGTCTCTGTTGTCACCTGAGAAGTCAGCGTAAATACTTCTGGGGATTGCTACTATTTTCTGGAAACCCTAAAATTCCCCAACAAATCGGATTGTAGTGTGCTTCCCATATCATCTTGGCACGCTCGCTTGAAGGAACACAAAGGTGTCCCAGGTGACATAAAAGTGCATCTTGGAGGTGAAAATTTGGAACTTGCATGCCCCCCAAGAGTGCCTTGTAAGTGTGGCCGAATTCTAGGTCACTCTCATAGAGAAGCGACCAATCAGAAGTCTCGTGCCCACAAGAGTTGAGCACGGTGGTGAGCGCCACGATCGGTGGTCGGCTGAGGCAGTCTGCAACATTATTGGTGCTACCCTTCTTGTACTTGATGTTCAAATGAAACTGTTGGAGATATGTGGACCACTTCTGATGGCGATCATTCTGCAACTTCCCTTGTGTCTGTATGAACTGCAGGGGCCGGTGGTCTGTGTGGATGATTGTTTCCTTCCCCAAAATGTAATGATTCCATTGTCGACAGGCTTGCACAATGGAATACATTTCTTTGTCATAGGTGGGATACTTGCGAACTGTCTCAGACAATGTCTCACTGTGATATGCCACTGGATGTCCCTGTTGAGTAAGAACTGCCCCAATAGCATAGTCAGAGGCATCTGTCTCGATCTCAAATGGCTGTTGCAAGTCTGGTAATGTGAGCACTGGGGCAGAACAGAGGCGATTTTTCAATTCTGTGAACGCCTTCTATTGAGGTTCCGACCAAAAGAATTTTGCTCTCGCTCCTCCCTTGGTGACTTGACTCAAGGGCCAAGTGATATGAGAGAATCCCAACACGAATCTACGGTAGAAATTAGCAAGACCCAGAAAGCTGCGAAGCTTTGTTATAGTGGTTGGGGCTGGCCAATCCCGAATGACTTGGATCTTGGTTGGATCCACATGCACCCCCCTTTCATCAATAATGTATCCCAGATATTGAACCTGGGTCATGCCAAAAGTGCACTTCTCCAAATTGGCACACAACTTGTGTTGCCGCAGTGTTTGGAGGACTTGTCGAATGTGGTGAAGGTGCTCTTCCCAAGTCTGGCTGAAGATCAAAATATCATCCAAGTACACCACTAAAAATGAGTTGGTGAATGGCCCCAAGATGTCATCCATCATCCTCATGAAGGTGGCGGGAGCATTCGTCAACCCGAAAGGCATGACCAGCCATTCGAAAAGGCCTTCCTTGGCTTTGAAGGCAGTCTTCCACACATCGGAGGGTTCAATTGGTACCTGGTGATACCCAGACTTCAGGTCGATCTTGCTAAAATATTTTTCACCTTTGAGTTGGTCCAGAAGGTCATCAATCCATGGGATTGGGTACCTATTCCAGACAGTGATCTTGTTCAGCGCCCGATAGTCAATACAGAGTCTCCACGTCCCATCCTTCTTCTGTACCAACACGATCGGGCTCCCACAAGGCAATGAACTTGGTCTGATGTGACCTTTCTGCAACAGCTCCTGAATCTGCCTCTTGATTTCATCATTTTCCAGAACAGAGCACCGATAGATCGGTCCATTGGGTAGCGGCGCACCTGGGGTCAGATCAATTGGGTGCTTGACCTGACAGTGCAAAGGAACCCCTGTGGGTGAGGTGAAGATGTCCCCGTACTCCTCCACAACCTTATCCATTTGTTGTTGTCGTGCAGAGGGGCCCTGTCTGGAGGTCGTGGCCACAGTCTTCTTCTTGCCCTGGGGGCGGATCATCAGGAAAATGAATTTCCTAGTTTGGGAAATGAGCTTACTGCATTGTTTTGCAGTAACCAAAGAGATAGCGGCAGGAGGTGGTACCTCTGGTATCCTGTACAACTTATTTCCAAAAGTAACAATAACAGCACGAGGTCAAGACTCATACACAGCATGACGCTTCCACAAGTATGGTTGTCCTAATAATACATCAGAAACATCAATAGGAGCAACGTCACATAATACCTCATCCGTGAAGGGCTTAATGCTATAGGGAAGGCGACACTGCCGGCTGACGCGGAGATCTCGTCCTTGGTGAAGCCACCCGATGGTGTATGGATGTGGGTGAGCTGTGGTCGGCAAGCCCAACCGCTTCACGGCGTCTGCTGAAATGAGGTTCTTTTGGCTCCCATTGTCGACAATGAACTGTACAGGGGAGCCCTTTACCCACATCTGGGAGTGGAAGAGATGTTCCTCCTCCTCTAGATCTTCCGGTTCCTCCTTCTGGACCTTTGTAGTGGCAACAGTGGCGTTGGGCTCCGCATCAATAATCTGTTTCCCTTTTTCATTCCCATTTTCAGGTTCTGATTCGGAGTCAGAGCATGCATCTGACTCAGAAGCCCTCATCTCGGCCACTAGCGACTGCTTGGCCCGACACTCACTTGTGTTGTGAGTGGAGCTCTTATGGAACTCACACCACTTTCCCGTGTCCTTCTTTGGCTTTGCGGTGCTGTTATTTTCTTGTGGCTTTGACGGGTTGTCTTTAGTCGCCATGCCTTGGCTCTGTCCTTTGTTCTGCGGTTTGGAAGCACCTTTCCCTTGCTTTTGATTCGCAGATCCAAAGTCTCGCTTCTTCTGTTTGAATTTCTGCTCAATCTTGGCAGCATACCGGTATGCCGTACCAAGCGAGGAGATGTTGAGGAACTCCATTTCCTCCTGAATGTATCTATGCATACAACTGCGATACTTTAGCACCAGATGTTTCTCTGAATATTTGATACCCAACTTGGTGCATAGGGTATGGAACAGATTCGTCAGCTCATGCACATCTTGATCCCTTTGTTGTCGCAGCGTGGTCCATTGTATGTACTTGTCCTCATAGCTCCCCACGGGATAGTATTGTTCCTTGATGGTGTCTCGGAAAGAATTCCAAGTTGGTACGGCCGAGAACAGAGAGGGTTCTGTCTGGTCCTTGTTCTCACAGTAGGTTTCCCACCAGTCCTTAACATGGGGGGTAGCTTTGAGGAGTGCAAAAATAATCTTCTCCCGGTCTGAAAATTCATGAACCGAGAAATATCCTTCTAACAGATTCAACCATCTATCTACGGCATCTGCGTCTATTTGACCCTCAAATATGGGAATGTCAAAATTTACTTGTACCTTAAAAGGAGTCGCAACTCCAGAGTGGCTACTGGATGCAGATGCGCCGCCGGTGGGCAGCTGTTGAAGGATCTGAGCGAAGTTATCCATCATCGCATTCCTTTGTTTTTCAAGGGCCTCCTCGAGCAATATTTTGATAGGATCTCCTGCTCCCTCATCTTTCTTTTCATCCCCCATGGGCATCCGTTGGGGTTTGCAAGGCTGATCTGGCAAAGGTTCCACCAAATCGAGCTCTAACTCCTTATACCCCGACCTCATTGGGGACATGCAAAGAAGGATCGATAAAAAGCAGATCGCTTTGATACCACTAATCCGGATTTATGAAGGAACGCAACAGAATAAACACATAACCATAAATACATAGATGCAGTGGAAATAAAACTTCATTTCACTAATATCAAAGAACTGAAATTTTCTTACAGACAGAATGGAAATAAAACTAGCTAGGGCACTGGTAGCTATCTCTAAGAAGAGATGTGGCGGCTACAGGCCTATGAACTTAGTTAAAATGAGGCTTGAGGGCCTATTTATTGTTTGGAAACAATGGGAAATCCTAAACAGCCAAAACCCTAACCCTAGGAGATGAAGCGCCAAAACTGTGGGCCCCGTTTCGGTAAATTGGTGTTTCAACTTCCCAGGGGCGTAACTTTGGCATACGATCTCCGTTTGATGCGTACCATACCTTGTTAGAAAGATCTATCCGAGGACTACAAATTTTAATAGATCAAATTTAGTCCATGGAACCCTGTTGCTCTCCGTTTTCCCGAAAAACGTCGTTTAGGGCATCAAAATGGCTCCGGAAGTTCAGGACCCGAAAAAATGCCAAAAATAGTAAGTTGTGCCAAAACTGAAAAACTGAAAGAGACAATGGTGGGGCCACAAGTGGAATAGGTGGGTGACCACCAATATCCACCTGGATCACCCAATTACCAGTGAATACTTTCCACACAAGGAATTAGGTATTCCATATGAAGAAGAGGAGGATGTCCTTGACCTAACCAGATTTAATTTTGATCATTAGGGGAATTTTGAGGTCTAAAATGGGCCTCTTATGAAAAATGTACAACCAAAATAAAATTTATAAGAACCAATAGGATTCAAGATGATGATGTAAATCATGGGGAATTATTAACCATGGGTTTCTTCTTCTCTTGGGGGCATGCTTAATGCTTTCTCTACTTCTTTTGGAGGTGAACTAGGTGGTGGAGAATGTGGCAATATTTCCCTCCTTTGATTTGGCTCACTTTGAGAAACTCTTTCTTCCACCAATTTGCCTTCTCCTCTCTTAAGCTTGAGCCTAGTAAGCATGTAAGCCCTTGAAAACAGTTAAAACAAATATTTTCACAAACAACCACTAGAGATTAAACTCTAGCTCTGATACCAACCTGATCTAAAAGGAGTGTATTAGTTTTTTGTGCTAAGTGTCCTTTCAGTAATAAAAACATGTGCAATTTGTCTCCATTTGCTTGCTTAAGGAATGAGTTTTTTAACCATGAAACATAGATGAATTTTTGAGTTTTAAGCATGAAAATAAGCCTAAAAAACAAATTACAATAGTGTATAACAGAGAAATATCATCACACATAAGTTTTACAGAGGGGGCATGATGAAGCAGTTCACCCCTCTTGGGATACATCTATTGGTCCAACTCCTAATGGCATGTCCCTCTTTTTCATTATACTCAAAATTGAAAATACAGGTGTTTAAAAGCCTCTAATATTTTTTTCATCTACACTAGTGGCTCCAGAATGCTCCAATTAGTCTAGGTATACTCTTGTTTCACCCAAATTGGTTGAAAATTGACCTCCCAAAATGTTTTCCCAATCTCAGCTAGAAAAACTCCACTAAAAGTGGAGAACTGCTCTTAACTGCATTTAGTTTGATAAATTCTACCTAAAATTTATTTTCAAGCCAAAAATCCTGCCAGGTTTAACCATTTGAATCAAAGTGAAGTGGTTAGGGTGGGGTGGTCACAAGCCGAGCCCCCACCTTAAACTTCACGGTTTACAGTTTTCAAACTCCGCACAATGGATTAGAACATGGAGTCATAAACGTTCTGAAAACCGTTTCTGAAACTGTCACAAGAGTTGTTAGCTTACTGCACATGTGACAAACATTTTGGAATTACACCCACCATGGAACCGTCGGAGCCACGATTGATAACCGTCAACAAACCACAATGTAACCACGCCATGTGAACCTGTTTAAAACCGTTGGCAGTTACTATATCAGAAAATAATCACATTTATGTCACGGGGTGACATGTGACCACAACTGAAACTTCCAGAGTTATGGATTGAGGTAGCTTCTAGTTAAAAGGTTTTATGCTGCAGGATTTAATGTCATGTGACCACTTTTTTAGGGCCGCTAGTGGGTTGGGGCTACTAGCGGTCCCCTCCCCAAACTATGAAATGTATACGACATAAATTTACATAGTGGACTGTACAGGTAATAATCTTGTGGTAGGAGAGATGGTAGAAGGTCTTGTGCACTTGCTGGAGGTTGTGAGGTTGACCCCTTACCCCCCAACTCCAACAAAATTTTACATAAAACTCCTGGGGAAATGTGGCAACCTCTGGGCTTGCCATGTGTCACCCATCCAACAGTGCCAATTCAAACACCTACATGTCCATCCAACGGCCTACAAACAACCACATGTCATATTATGATTAAGTTTCAGAAAATGGAATATTCTTAGTATCTGCCACTTGCTGACTATACCTACATGCTGACTGGGCATCCTAGTCACCTTGTCATAGAAAATTTAGGTGTTTAGGAAAACGAAAAAAAAACGATATCCTCCTCATACGACATCAATTTTTCGAACCATTCATGACGTAGGAATTGCAATGATGAGACCTTTCTAGTCGCTTAGGTTCTATACAGTTTCGAGTACTTTCAATTTTGAGAAAAACACATTATATCCTGATCACTTGGTCATTTGATTCATTTTTAACTGCCACTTTTTTTTTTAGAGGGCAGTGTCTGAATAGGTTCCCATGTTGGTGACACCTCCAGATCTAAAAGGAACATGCTCATAATCAACAATTTTTATCCATTCAAAATCTTCATGCAACAGACTTACCTCGCTTGGTAGAAAATCTGCTTTGTTCATGTAGACATAGATTCATGCATATGTTGCGTAATGATTGATCTTTTTTGCCTCTGTTGTCTTGATCAATTCACCTAGGGTGTTTCAAATTTCCTTCGAGTAAGCTCATCCCAGTAATCCTGGGGGAGGGAATAGAGCTAGATCTAGACCGGGGCCCATGTTAGTTCTTGTTTGGTTGGGTTAAATCGCTCAGTCCAGTGGCAAAGGTATAAGCCTGCAGAGTTGAAGAAATATGGTCCTCCATCCATGATCCTATTTTTTGTCTTCAATAGAGGTAAAGATCACATTAAAGAAGCCTTTAGAAAACATTTGAAGGTCAATATGGCCATTGGGTTTCCATTTGGAAGCTATCCAGCCTTCGAGGGATTTTTCAATGGGCCAGAAACCCATGAAATTTCCTATCAATACATAATCCTTCATGAACTGTATTCTTTCGTTAATGCAATGCAGAGGGAGCTTGATCATGGTTCTTTTGGGGTTCTTCAGAATGCATGTGGCTGATGTGATATTTTCTTCTTTTGTTGCTGATTTAGATATCTTTTTTGTTGTGGGAGTCACCCCTGTAGTGTCAAGAGGTGGACCAGAGTTTTGTTGACTTTCAATGTCAGCCCCTGCCGTCGCCCCTGTGGGAGGATGACCTGTGATGGGGGGAGTAGCGCCCCCCCCAATTGGTTTCTATCATAGGTGAGCCTCAAGGCTTACCAATAGTGTGATCGCGGCCTAACGATCTAGGAGGGAGATCTACTTGGGGCAGCCTGCGCTAAAACCTCGAAACGATAGGTCATGGCAGTCAGCCTAGTGCAGAGCATTTTTTATTCACCCTATTCAATCAATCCTCCTATTATTATTATTGTTATTATTATTATTATTATTATTGTTATTATTATTATCATTTTATTATTATTATTATTATTATTGTTATTTATTCAACGTCTTGTATTTTTATTTTTTTATGGCTTCGATATTTCCATCTTACCTCCATTATGAATTTTCCTTTTCCATGACATCCTCAATGACGTTTACAAAAAGGAAGAATAAGTTCTTTGTAAAGGGTACTATTACATAGGCTGTAGCATCAGAAAGTACAAGGAAATATTGTGGCAAGAGAAATTTCTAGTAAGAGGGAGTGTTATACATAACTTTCTCACAACTGGTCAATAAGCCTATAAATTAGATGAATCAAAAGCCGTAAACATGTATTCATAATTCCTTCACAAATTCCTAAGCATGACCTTCTCAAAAATTATGAGTTTCTCAGATTAATTGCTCAAAATAACTATTTTTAGCCCTAATTCCCCCTTCCCATTTAGCCACCTACGTTCAGCACCATTTTCTCCCTTCGGCACTAGCGTTGGTCAACACTAGTTTCTCCTTTCTCTTGGTGCATTGGTTCTAGAAATTTTGGAAAATTTAAAAGAATTCTTAAGATTGCTCTTCGAGAGGCTTCCAAGGGTTGTTTTAACCATTTACCTTGGATAAGAGCTCAAATCCTATTTGATCCTACCTTGTATAATTCACCTCTTATCCCTTAAGCTCATCCTCCCATCATACCTAGATCTCAAGCCCATAATGGTAAAACCTAAACTACCATCCTTCTCCAATACCATCCATAGCATCAATGTTGGATTTTGGAGATTGATAGGGACCTTATTATACTACCTTAAACCTAAAGGATTTATTATAGTCATGCATTAGGTTTGATATTGAGGTGTTCTTTGTGAAAAGAATGGACAAGTCAAATTGGGGAGTCATCTACAAGATAAACTACTATTTATGGTTGTAAACTCTCTCCTATTTTTATTAATACAGAGAGTATCATGTTTTCCTATATGTGTTTTGTTATGTTTATAGTCATGTATTTAAATGTCTTATTGATTCATTGGATAGAGTAATTTTATTATGCTACGTGGAGGTTCTGGATCCTTAGACTGTTTCAGTCATGTGTGCAGGTTCTAATTATAGAACTTGGAGCTAAAATTGGACCTTACAAGTGAGGGGGCGAAGATATCTTGCTAAAGATCCAAGGTATGCATTTTTCCCATTATCTAATTTCTCTAAGGAAGACTCTATGCTTTTTGTCTTTTGCTCTTCTAGACTAGTCCACTAGGTATAGGTAATTCACCTTTTTCTGCAATTGTAAATTCTGCATAATAAATTGGCAACTCCACCGAGGAGTTTATGATTCTTCCCTTAGTAGTTTCATTTAACTTATAACATTTAAAACCCTTAAACTCATCTTAATTGACTCACTCAAAGATTATTGGTATTAAGAAAACATATTTTTAAGATTCATTGGGTTTCTTGTGACATGTTTTAACCAAAAATGCCCCAATGCATCTCTTTGTTCTAAGACAGAGCACCACGGTGCACTGCAGACTATACCTATGTTGTAGCAAAATTTCCCCTATTCTACACCTGCGCTAATCCGGTGTATCTGCATTGGAGCGCAACTTCTCCTATTTTTCATCTATGCTTATCTAGTCTATCTTCATTGCAGTGCACTTGTCGCTATTATGCACATGCATTGATCCAATGTATTTGCACTGTGATGTAATTTCTCTTGTTCTGCACTTGTACTACAATGCACTGTCTCGTATTATGCACATGTGCTGATCTAGTAGGATGATTTTTTTTTTTTTCATTCCATTCCTTTCTCTTTCATCTTCTTTGGTCCATAATGTTTTCTTGAGTTTTTTGAGTTTTTCAGTGTCTCTTGAAAGGAATCTTAAAGTCTCCATTTGGTTGTATTTCCCTTAGGTAAAAAAAATTATTTTGTTTATTTTTTATTATCAATTAGGTCATTTGTCCACATCAAACTTGATTTTTGATTGAACTGAATAAATTTATATTACAATCATATTTTTCCTGACTTATTTTCTCAATAATATTGTGGCATCGTAGTTTTCATTACATTTGAAACATTAAAAGAAAATAAAATAAAATTAATTATTTTCATTACATATAGGGCTTTGATTTTGATTGGAATAGTGAATTTGAGGAGATCGATTTTTGCATCAATTTTTTGTTGCATTTTTGATTAATTTATTCTTCATATGTCTTTATTTATTAAAAGGAAAAATAAAAGAGTTATTTTCTCATATTAGTTGCATCATAGGTGTGTTTAGGGGACATCGATTTTTTAGAATTGAAATAGAAACATAATTCAAGATAAAATATAAAATTCACTCAATCAACCTAATGAGCATTTGTCACATTAACACAAATATTTAGAGGTCTAGGCAAGAGACGTGTTTCAACTTCTTTAATCATACGAGTTGTCATTTTTCTGTAGCATTATATTTTGGGGGCGATATCCTATTCCACATACGTTAGTGTATGGGATCATTCTCCCTATATCTTTAGGTATCATATCGGATGGATCTCCATGCATGAAAAGTATATGGGAATGCTCTGATAATATGGTTACGCAATAGAGAATGCTACTACAGACTGTACTTCCATGTACCTTCGGGTATATTTTGGAAGTCCCCACTTGGTTTCTATCCCACCTTAGGTAACCGAGTTTCCCCCCTTATACACTCTGATACACTGAATGCAACATTCGAGGAGATTTATTGCTCATACATAAATCAGGCTTGGTTCACCAAAGTGGTGTATCATAGTTCACAGTGACTTGGTAAACCTTTTGCCTAGTTACCCCTTTGTTTTGTTTTGTGTCTTTAATTTATACAATCAATTAATTTACCACAAAACAACATCCTCACCATGGAAAAACTCATTTTTTAGATCTTAGGTTGATACTAATGTCGACATTTCCAAAATCTACCAATCAAGGAAACCACTCTGACATGAATCCTAGTCCTTTTCCTTATTTTGGAAATATTGTTTCTCCCTATATTTAAACATTGTCCCTTCTCGGATTTACCATTGGTTTTCCAGTTTGGTTGATTTTGACCTCATTGGTTCCGAATGTCAAAAATAAACCTCAACCAAGTTCTCCTCCACTTGAACAAAATCAACCTCATGTTGATCCTAAATTCGACCCTTTGCCTTCTTCACCGATTGTTTCCTCATCCATTTCTTCTTCCTCACCTAGTGAAATTCATGATTCTAGTAGATAAGAAGCTAATAAGAAGAAGAAGAGGATGAAGAAGAAGAGGAAAAATAACCAGTGGGGGCACCAGGAAACCATTTCTACCATTGCAACTACTATGGAGAAACCTTCCAATCAACACCACTAAGTTAAATTCCCTTTAAATTTATGTAAAGGTCACCACCTTATTAGAGATTTTCCTGGTATACACAAGGCATTAGAAGTGTGGTCCAAAGGCTCACGTCAGCCTTTTTCACTAGCATTTAGAGATCATGTTGGTGATAGAACTTCAACTAGTGATGGCAAGAGCCATGGGAAAAAATGGTAAAGTGAAGTTACCCTATAGGTTATGTAAAGGTAATAATCTTATCCATGTTTATCCTTATATGGATGAAGCCTAAAAAGTGTTGGAAAAACTTACAAATTCTCTGCTTCATCTTTCAGTTGATTATCATAAGATTTCTCCCAATCATCTAGCATTTTATGAAGTGATTGATTAGAATCCAATTCTAATAAATACCTCATGAATCCCATGAGTCAAATCTAGACCAATCACTAGTTGAGAAAATGGTTGACTTGATTTCACCTTTAGTTGATCGTACCTTTCTTATAGAGAGTGAACATCATACTACTCATGTTCTTCTCGTTTCTTCATATTCCAATGAAATGGAGGGAAATCCTTCCATTCCAGCTGAACTTGGAGAAAATAATCCTATTCCAACGATATTGGGGGATAACCCTCTCATGACCATGGCACCGAGGGGAAATCCTCCAATTCCCACAAAAAGGGGGAGCAGTTCTCCCATTCCCATAGAACAAGGGTAAAGTTCTCTCATTCCCATGACACCCCCTCCAAGTAGTATGGTCACTTCCTTTGATTGGAGTCGACTAACACGGTATCATCTTCCTCCTTCTGTGCCCTTTCAGATCATGATACAAGCTTATAATATGCCCATACCTAGAAATTTAATAGATGAAGGTGTGTCTCTTAATATTTTATCTGAAACTTGTTGGCAAGATTTAGGTTATCTAAATATTAGGCCCATTACCTAGAATATGTTTTCCTCTAACAGAGGAATCATTCAAAAACTAGGATCCCTCCTTAGTTTTCTAATACCTAGCAAGGAAAGATTGTCTATATTAGTGTGATGGTAGTCCAAGGCCCTTTTGGATTTTAGTTTACTCCTTGGGCATGACTATATTTATGTCATGGGAGCTCTTATCTCTTCACTCTTTCATGTCATGGGTTTCCTACATGAAGGAAGAATCGTGACCATTAACCAACTTTCATTTATTAGTACTGATTTTCCTCCCAATCAACCAACATACCTAAATGGTCCTTATGTGCAAGTGGTATCTCCCCCGCCATAGGTTGATTATGTTGTAATATTTTCTACATCTATGTCTCTTAATGATTTATTAGGTGATGTAGTGCATCATTTATTGGGAGCACTAGCACCTGATATTCACCTTAGACCCTTTGATATGTATCCCTTCTAGTGCTTTGTTCTCCCATATGATGATAACCTCTTGGAATCCATGGTCTCAAGTAGGTCACAAAAAAAGGTCCCATAGTATAGTTCATTTTCTCATGTCAAGCTCATTAAAAAATGAAACAAGGTCCTAGAGCAAAGTTCATTTTCTTGTGTGAAACTCATTAAAAATTGAAACAAGGCCTCGGTGTAGATTTTTTTTCCCTATGTCAAGATCATTAAAAAATGAAACAAGGTCTCGTAGTATAATTCATTTTCTTATGTCAATATAATTAAAAAATGAAACAAGGTCCTTAGGAATACTTATTTTCTTGTGTCAAGCTCTATAAAATGGAACATATCCCCTTTCGATTCGAGTATTTGATTAGATATCATAAATTCCTAGTTGATTTTTTTACTTTATCTCATAAATGAACCTTCATTCCATCCACCTTTTAGTAAACAGTAGTCTACTTAGGTGAATGAAATGAATCTTCATGGGTATGTGCCTAGAATCATGTTATTCTGATGGGGGCATGCATAATTATCTCATGTATAGTTTTTTCTTCATTTCAATCTTGTGTAAAAGTTAAATAAATTTCAATCATAGTTTCCTATGTTTCAAGTTTGTGTCAAAATTAAACCATTATCATCCTATCCCTCATGATTTCCATTTTTATCAACATGTTTATGCCAGATGAACCTTGGTTTTCTCATTCCATTGTCACCATCTACTTGGTCAACCACTTTCACTTGTTTTTTTACCCTTTACCGAGGAACCCCTACAATGATTGGTCTTACTAGACAACCTCTTCACCTAACGGATTTTGAGAAGTTATATCATGACTGGAACCCTACCCTTCATAATAGTTGTTCCTCCAATAAGGGCCTTGTTTTAGCTCTTTTTAGAATTCCAAAACATTAAAATATTTCCAAGTACTTATATTTTTGAACTCGTTGAAGTAAATGAAAATACGTTTTCTTAGTATAAGTTTAACCCTTTTTCAGACTGAGATACACTATTTATGAAAAATAAATACCTTAGTTTAACACGGCTAAGAGGTTCTCGTGAGCATTTTTTTCTTCCTCTTTAGATGCAAGAGACTATTTATGAAAAGTAACCTTTGGAGTTTTTTTTTCGCCTCTTGTCAAACTCTTTAAACATGAAAAAGGAGTTGAGTTATGCCTTCACTGGACTCGTAAAAGAATCAAACAATTATAGACTTGTTGAAAACAACACAGTTGAACCACTCCTTCTCGGGGTTCATTAAAAATACTAAGAGGGATTCATCCGAAGAATGAACTTACAGATCGAGGATATGTTATCCTCTTGAAGCTTGTCAAAAGTAAATAGGTATTGAGCATAAATGGCCAGGGAAATTTGGAGAAAAAGGCACTTGACCTATTAATGATAGTTAGTCACTATTGAACATGACACTCTATCACTTAATCTTCCTGACTGTTGGGTTGGGAAATATAATTCGATCTTTGGTTCATTGCACCATATTGAAATCATCCATATTTAGTTTTGGGTTACTGCTTCCAAATCTATTAAGTGTCGTCAAAATGTTCAAGAGAAGTCCTTCAGTTTATATCTTTTTCGATACTATTAAGCCTTCATTCATGTTTTTCGTTCCTGGACCAGGTATACATGAGCATCACTCTGTCTCAAATATTGATACCCATTTCAACGCCCTCCTAGGATGAGTGACTTTCTGTCGACATAAACGCATTATCCAGGAAGTTAACATTAGAAACTTAGAAGTGGATAAGAATTCTTGATCATTTTACATGTAATGTAAGCTTATGTGCTCAGTATGGGTATGCCTCCCTCAACAAAGGTGTCATGATGAAAATATATTTTAACAAATGATTATCTTGACTAGTTGTACTTGATACAGAATTGTCACAAGGAAACACACTTAAGTCAATAGTTGTTGCTTCTAAAATTTCACTTTAGGGACAGATATGTTATAGGAAATTTTTCCACGTATGGTCAATAGGCCTCCAAATAAGATCATTCAACATCCATGATTAGGTTGTCATCATCCCTTCACAAATCCCTACGAATGACCTTTTTAAAGAGTTTCAGTTTCTGGGATTAACTGCTGAAAATCATTGTTTTTAGCCTGATCACACGTTGCCACTTTAGCCACCTATGTTCAATGTTGGTTTCTCCTTTCGGCAGCAATGTTGGTCAGCACTAGTTTCTCCTTTCTGCAGGTGTGATGATTCTAGAAATTTTGGAAAATTAACAAGAATTTTGAAGCTTCAGTTTTGAGAAGCTTTGAAGGGTTGTTTTAACCATTTATAATGGATAAGAGCTTGAATCATATCTAATACTACCTTTAATCCTTCACCTCTTATCCCTTGAGCTCATCCTCCCATCATATGTGGATCTCAAGCCCATAATGGTAAATATTAGACTACCATCCTTCTTTAAATTTACTTCCATCCATAACATTAGGGTTGGATTTGGGA
Source organism: Pinus albicaulis (assembly GCA_034641835.2). Lineage (NCBI taxonomy): Eukaryota > Viridiplantae > Streptophyta > Pinopsida > Pinales > Pinaceae > Pinus > Pinus albicaulis. The sequence goes on along the minus strand of JAXQQM020082944.1, from coordinate 49,168 downwards.
GATTGATTGTGCCATTATGTTGTTTCCTTGAACCTAAAAGAGTCATCATATTCATGAAATAGGGTTCATATTAGTGTGTGATTTCTAACAAGGAAGGGAAAGTCAACTTGGGAGTCATGTATAAGGTCAACTACTATTTATGGTTGTAAAATCTCTCCTATTTTTGTGAATATAAAGAGTATCGTGTTTTCCTATATTTTTTGTGCTATGTTTACGCTAATGTATTTCAATGGCTTATTGGTTCATTGGTTAGAGTAATTGGATTATGCTATGTGTATGTTGCGGATCCTTTGCATGTTTTAGTCATTTGTGCAGGTTCTAATTATAGAACATGGAGCTACAATTGGAGCTCACAATCAAGGATGAAAAGAAATATTGTTACAGATTAGAGGTAGGCATTTTTCCCATTCTCTAACTTCTCTAAGGAAGAATCTATTTTTTTTTCTTCTATTGATATAGAGAAATCCACTAGGTGTAAGGAATTCACCTTTGTTCGCAATTGTAAATTACGCATAATACGGAGTGGGATACACATATACTTCCACACAATTTCTTAGATATATAGGCCTAAGGGATCAATAACATACTTAGTTGGTTGGTCGGTGTTCGAGAAGAATAAATTTCATACATAGTTAAGACATCAAGGGTGTGCGTAATGATAGGAAGCGATTCCAGTTATAAGGGATAATAACTTAGGCAGAGTGGAAGGAGAAACTTTCTTAGAGGATGTCATGGGTTGATATTTTCAAGATGCTCAAAGACAAAAAATTTCTAGGAGTAGCGTGCCTTATTTGAGAGACCTTGTCAAATAGTAGGACTTTGTTACATGAAAAAGGGAACAACAATAGCTGAAGGACTTTCTTATGTGACATATGGTGTAGCAGTTGTAAGAGGATTTTATTCCATGATAGAAGGAGAAGCCATAATTACTATAGGAATACCTTCACTAGTGTTAGAGGGAGTGGTCCTCGAAAATTTAAATGAAGGATTATGCCTAGATAAACTATTTCTTGGGATTGGAGATTAGATTTGGTGGATCTCATGATGTATGCTATGCGGGATTTACGATTGAGGAAAAAAAGTATCTACCCTAGGTTTGATGGCCAAACTAGAACAAAAAAGAGACATGTAACCCAATGCTTTCCTTAAATTAAATAAATGATGAAATGAAGCCTACCTAGAATTCATTGGATGCTTAGTTCCTTCTTCAGATTTAACGCTCCAATTCCAACTCTAATTTCCAAAATTATAACTTTCATAGTTAAATAAAACAAGCTAAGAAACTACAAAATCTATGCAGTATCATCTAAGTACTATATTCAATAGATCAACATGGTATTTAAATAAGGGAAATAATGAGAATCACATATAGGAAAATAGAGAACTCTTGTCATTAATAGAAATGGAAGGATATTAAAACCAAAAATAAGTGTTGATCTTGTAGAAGAGCTCCACCAAGTTGTTAAATTTTCATTTCCTTTTCATAACATGCACCTATGATCACCCTAGATGCATGGAATCTTAACCTCTCACCTCAGCGGCATGAGGGTAGAATCACTCTCCAAAATCCAACCCCTTGGATATGCAAGGTAGTAAATATATAGATGAGTTGGGAAAGTTGGGAGTTCTTATCCAATTACCAATCTAAGGTTTTCGATCCACATTTGGTGGGAGGATTGGACCAAAGGATAAGTGATGAAAACTCCAAAGAAGGATGAGATATGATTTCAAATTTTAATTCAAGGTAAGTGATTATAACAAATTCTTGAAGCTTATGGAAGAGAAAGCTTCCAAAAATTCTCTCTTTTTCCTGAATTTCTAGAACCAACGTTGGTGAAAAGGGGAGCAACCTGTAGGTGATCAACGCTAGCCACAATGGAGAACCCTATAGGTGAATGTTGTCCAAAGTAAGGGCAATGACCGTTGGTACTAAAACTAGCTCAAATGAGGTGGTTTCGGGTAGAATTTTTGGGAAATGAAGGGGGTTGACTTAGGGCTTTGTGCAACGATGTTGATAAGGGGGAATAGGATTTTAATTGATCCCATTAGGAGGCATAATGAATAGGTGTGAAAAAATGGCCTATAACAGACTTACCCCTAAAGTTCAAAGTCATAAATGATGGCTCATGACTAAATTTCTTTACCTTCTGACAAGTTGGGATCAAGAGAAATTGATTAGATGCGTCTATTACAATACATTTATATCATGAAGTCTCTTTGCATAGGGAGGCATACCCATACTCAACACATAAGTAAACATAAAATCTATAATTAACAAGAGACACATCCACAGATGCAACTGGTAGACTGTTTACTGGATGAATATTTAGATGATCATAGCCATTTTACATTGTGATCTCTGTATAACTCCTGAAATCACAACCCAGATGGATGAAACTAGATCTGGGGTCTTCTAGCTTATTCAAACAACCAACCAATGTATGAGTCTAACCATGTGAATCAATGAGCCGAGGTTGAACATTGTAGACACCATGTGATTAACGACCAAAGATGTAAGTCGTTAAGAAATGCTGGATAAACCACCAATGATGTTAATGGTTCTTAATGTACTACAACAAAATCCGTATGGTGTGAGTAAATGAAATGATGTCAAAAACCACACTAAGTATTTTGGTCAAAGGTCAATCATTGTAGAAATTTTGAGGTCTGAAATGGGCCTCATAAGAAAAAATTACAGCCAAAATAAAATTTATGAGAACTAATAGGATTCAAGATGATGATTTCAACCATGGGGGATGATTCACGATTTTTCTGGTAAAAAATTAAAAAGATTAAAAAATAATAAAATAATAAAACTACTTTTTCAACTTGTATTTTCACCTTATCTCCCTAAGGTTTTACTCAAATTTCAGGTGGGATTACTCGTTGGATGAAAAATTTAATCGTCATCCAAGGAGTACCCGTTTTGCATACATTCGATGAGCCATTCTAGAGGAAAAATGAAAAATACATGAAAGTACAATATTGCAATAAAATTTTTCATGTATACCTCATTTTTGGTATATCAGGGTCCATCTAAAGTATGCAAAATGGGTACTCCTTGGATTAGGAATCAAATTTTTTCATCCGATGAGCATTCCCTCTCGAAATGTGAGTGAACCCACAGGGAGATAAGTTGAAAGTACGAGTTTAAAAAGTAGTTTTTTCTTTTTTTCCTTATAAAATTTGATGATGTAATATAATCTGATTTTATTATTTCCATTATTTTTCTATAATTTCCTTAGGAGGCCAGTTTTAGACTTGAAAATTATGCTAATGGATGTAAAACTTTCGCCGAGAGCAAGGAATATTTCCATTGATGTATGCAAGCAACAAGGTAAAAAAGGGGTGTTGCTAAGTATCCTATCATAGGAGGGCATTGATGTATCCCCCATCAATGAAATGAAATGGGCATCATTACTAAGACATAATGACGATGATACATAACTAGATAAGGAAAAGGAAAACATGAAATAAAGGCTTAAGAATATTGTGAGATATATCAACTTAAAATAATTCTCTTAAAAACATAATGACACTGAATGGAGTTGGAAGCATTGACCTAGAATTGAAATGGAGGCTCTGAAATAAAAATGAGTATAGAAATAAAATTGAGGAATAATAAAAAATAAATTTGATTTGAAAGACAGGTCTGATGAACTGAATGACAAGCAGATTACCAAACCCAACAATCACAGAGATGAAGTGAAAGAGTGTTGCGTTCAAGAGAAACTCACTACAATTAGAAAAATGGAGTACCATGTTTCCCCATTTTCCCCAACCATACTCGTCAATACCTATTTATTTCTTAACAAGCTTGAGGAGAATAACAATTTTGTTATCTGTAAGTTCACCCTTCAGATGAATCCTTTCAAGTATTTTTAATGAAACATGAGAAGAATTGGTTCAAGCTTTTCATATTAGATAAGTCCATCATTGTTAGATATTTTAACGAGTCCAACGAATGTAGAAATCGACATCTTTTTCATGTTTAGAGCTTTTGAAAAGGAGGAAAAAAAGAAAAATCCAGATCTTCCTTTTCGTAGATAGTCTCTCGAGTTCGAAAAGGTAGAAAACAATAATTGAGATAACCTATTAGGCATGTTAGACTAAGGTATTCCTTTTTCTTCAATACTTTATCAAATTTATAAAAAGGGTTAAACTTATACTAAGTATACATATTTTGATTTACTTTTACGAGTTTGAAAATACATGTGCTCGAAAATATTTTCATATTTTGAGATTCTGTAAAGAGCTGAAACATTACTCCACCTAGAGGAATGAGTGGTATAAAGGGTAGCAACTAGTTCCGATCATGATGGAACTGCTAAAAACACATAAAGGTCACAAGGTTGGCTATTAAGACCAGTCATTGCAGTGCTTCCTCAGGAAAGGGTAAACAAACAAGTCAAAGTGTATGATCGGCCAAGAATATGGTGACGATGGAATGAGACACCAACGATCATCTAGTAGAAATAGGCTGATGAAAATGGTCTCATTTTTACAGAAGCTTGAAACATGGGAAACTATGATTGAAATTGGTTTCATTTTTACACAAGCTTGAAAGAGAGAAAAAATATGCTTGAAATCAATTTGCATGCCCCCAGCATAATGACTCAATTCAAGGTACATACCCTGAAATATTTATTTCATTCACCTAATTAGAGTACTAGTTACTAAGAGGTTGATGGATTGAAGGTTCATTTACGAGATCAAGTGAAACACTTGACTGGGAATTTACAATATATAACCAAAGAATCCAATTAAAAGGGAATATTTTTGATTTTTTAACAAGCTTGACACAGGAAAACAACTATTCTCACACACCTTGTTTTATTTTTTAACAACCTTGACATAAGAAAAGGAACTTTTCTCCGGAAACCTTGTTTCATTTTTTAAGGAGCTTGACACAAGAAAAGGAACTTTGCTTGGGGAACCTTTATCATATACCATAAGAGGCCATTGTTTCAAATAAGTTCTCATAAGATAGGAGAACAACACTCTAGAAGGGATACATATCAAGATATCTAATAGAAATATCAGGCTCCAATGCTCCAAGTACATGATGCACTATATCACTGACTATATCATTAGTAGACAAACGCATGGAATAGGTTTCCACATAATTAGCCTATGGAAAGGGAGATACCACTTGCATGTAAGGACCATTTAGGGATGATTGTTGATTGGGAGTTATATTAGGACTAATGAATGGAATCTGGTCAATGGTCACGATTCTTCCTTCATGTGAGAAACACATCACATGAAAGAGTGAAGAGACAAGAGCTCCGTGACATAAACATAGTCACACCCAAGGAGTAAATTAAAATAAAAATTTACTTGGACTACCATCACATCAATATAAAAAATATTTCCTCCCAAAGTAATAGGAAACTTAGGAAGGATCCCTAATGGTTGATTGGTTCCTCTATGAAAATCCAACATATTCTGGGTAACATGCACAAGTTATGGAGAGATGAAAGTTTTCCAAATATTTGAGGAAAAATTACAACAGATGCATGTTAATATATCATTTTTCTATGTTCACACACATTATAGGCTTGTACTGTGATCTATAAGGGCACATAAGGAGGAAGACAATATCCTTCCAGTCAGCTCCAACAAAAGTAACTGACCAAAATACTTGGAGGGGGAATTGTAGGAATAAGAGAAATCCCGCCTAGTGACATGGGAAAAAGAGAATTAATCTTTTGTATTTTTGGAAAAGGAGGATCTCCCCCTAGCTCATTAGAATTTGTAGAAACAATAAGAACCTTAGCGATATGAATTTCACTCTCTATGGGAAAGGTACGATCAACTGAAGGTGGAATCATGTCAACGATTTTCTCCACTAATGGTTGGTTAGGAATGAACTCATGGGATTCACATTCATAGAGAGTGGGATTGATTTGATTTGGATTTTTATCAATCACTTCATCAACTAGCAGAGGATTGGGAGAAAGTCTCCAGTAACCAGCTGGAAGAGGAGGCCGAGAAGATGTGATGTTTTCCAACACTTTTGAGCCTTCATCCAGATAAGGAGAAAGGTGAATATGATGATTCCATTTACATAACCTATAGGTAAATTTAGCTTTATCCTTCTTCCCATGGACCTTACTATCATTAGGAGATGGTTTATCACCAGCATGATCTCTAGAGGCTAATGAGAAAGGTTGACGTGAGCCTTTGGACAACACTTCTAATATCTTGGGAATACCTGTAAAATCTCTAAGAAGTTGGTCACCCTTACAAATCATGCAAGGGAATTCAAATTTGTGGGGCTGATTGGAAGGTTCCTCCATATTAGTTGCATCAATAGAAATGTCTGCCTGGTTTTCCCCTAATTATTTTGAATCTTCTCCTTCCTCCTCTTATTCTTCTTCTTAACTTCCTGGTTACCAAAATCAAAACTTTTACTATGTGAGGAGGAAGAAAGGGATGAAGAAATAATAGGTGAAGAAGGAAAAGGGTCAACTGGAGGTTAATTTTGTTCATGTGGGGGACTATTTGGTTGAGAAGAAATTTGGATATTTGGAAACATAACGATTGAAAATTACCAAAATCGTAAACCAATGGTCAATCCGAGAAGGGACAATGTTTCCATACAAAGAGCACCAATATTTCCAAAATAAGGAAAAGGGCTAGGATTCCCTTTAGATGGGTTTCCTTGATTGGTGGACTTAGGAACTGGTGACATTAGTCTCAACCTAAGATCCACTAAGGATTTTTTCCACGAAGAGGGTCTTGTTTCACTATCAATTAATTGATTTTAGAAATTAACAATAAAATGAATCAAAGAAGGTAATCTAGGCATAAATGTTTATCAAGCAACCGTGAATTGCAATATAAACCTTGGTGAACCATGGAATTAATATATGACAACAAATCTCCAAGAATTTTGTGTTCAATTTATCATAGTATACAATATGGTTGACTCAGTTACCTATGGAGAAGATAGCAACCTATAGGGGACAACAAAAATATACTCGACGATACGTGAGAGTGAAATTTGTAGTAGTGTTGTCTAATGCATAACCATTTGATGAGATCATTCCTTTATACTTTATGTGCATGGAGAGCCATCTAGTATACCTGAAGGTAAGTGGAGTACGATACTATACACTTATGTACGTGGAACAAAATATCACCCCTAAATTGTAACGTTGACAAAAAATGGTATCTCCTACATTTATAGATGCTGGAACATGTCTCTAGCCTAGACCTCTGTGTGTGTCATTAAGTTTCAAGTGCTCCTTAGGTTAATTAAGATTAATTTTAGAGTTGATCTTGAATTATGTTTCGGTTTCAAGGCTCAAAAATCAATGTCACCTCAACACAACTATGATGCAACTAACATGAAAAAAACAATATGCTCGAAACTAGATATTTTAATTTCACTATTCCAATTCAATTCAAAGCATTAAGAGATTCCAAACCATAAAACGTAATTTATGCATGATTCCCATGAAAACTATGCAAATGTAATCTATGTGCAATTTCATTTCGTGTTGTGAAAATGAGAATTCTTACTATGAAAATGTGATCAATGCAAGAGAATTCTTCAAAACAAAGACAAGAGGATTCTAATGAAATGAATTGTAATTTGATATTTCATGAACAAAGGACTCAAACTAAAATTTGGTGAAAATTTCAAAACACAAAAGATATGTCACTCAAAGGAGATTAACACTCATAGGCAATTTAGAAAAAACCAAATAAAAAATATGAAATTTCATACACAAAACCCTACATTAAAATGAAAATATTTTCTTTTCAATTCCTTTTTATTTTTGAAATGAAGAAAGAATAAGGACTAGAACAGCAATTCATCAAAGCGAACAATGAATAAACGAAATCAATTTGTAAGTTACCAAATGATAAGAAAAAATAAAAATGAAAACCATTTCTTACCAAAGGGGATCTAACATAAATGCAAACCAAATCAAGGCTTAAGGAAGACCACAAGACACTCAAGACTCAAGGAACTTTAGTTAGAAGTAGAGTGATCAAAGAGATACTTATAAGCAAAGGAAACTTTTGTGTAAAAACAAGGGTCAAGATTGGTGAAAAATATGCACCAGTGCTTTGCAACACTAAGACAAATTGGGGCTAAGTGACGAGCAATTCCGTGTCAGAGGCACTACGGGAGCATTGGTATTAGGATGAAGGATTCTAATACAAGAATTATGAAAAAGACTCAATGAAATCATTTCCTAGGTTTTTTCTTCACCGATAAAAGTAGAAAAGGTCTATGGAGGAGGTAATAAAACAAGAAGGACAAGGAAAACCACCGAGGGAATACATCATTCCCCAACGGAGTGGCCAATTTGTTATGTGGTATTTATGATTGTGAACAAAAGCATCTCCTCTAAGTTCAACGGCCAATCTATAACAACAAAGAAACAAGGAACTCAATGCTTTCCTTAAAGTAAATATATGATGGAATGAAGCCTACCTGGAATCTGTCACACTCTTCGTTCCTTCTTCAGCTTGAACGCTCCAATTCCAACTCTGATTGCAAAAATTAGAACCTGCACAATCATATAACACAAGCAAAGAAACTACAAGGTCTATGTTGAGATTCAACAAGGAGATCCTAGTGAAAATTATGCACCTACACTAGGATGGAGCCTCGTGCTATTTTTAGGTGGAGGTATATTTATATATGCATGAGAAAATTCATTTTATCGATTATTTCTATTTATAGATGGTTGAGAAAATTCTATTTATAGATGCATGTCGGCTATTATTATCCCTTAATAATAGTTGGACAATAAACAATAATCTATTCTCAATGAGTAGTTGGAAATAGTTAATTGAAGTGGAAAATTAGTTAGCTATAGGAAAATCGAGTTCAAAGGTTGGTCAATGGGACATGGAAGTGGACTTGGTTATAACTGAGTGATTTGAAGTTGTAATAGAATTGGATGTGAAGTTATGTGAGTTGTAAAGTAGTTTAACTCAGTTAAGTGAGTTAAACTCAGTTTTGCTAGTTGTAGCTGAAGATACACTAGTGAGAGATCAATGAACTAATTATTAATTAATTCATAATCAGTGGTCTCACATGAAACTAAATATTTACTACTGTTAACTACATGCATGTCAGATCTAGTGGAGACCCAGTTGTGATGTGGGTGAAAGGGATAGTTCGACTATCAGTTGTGACATTAGTGGGTGCGCTCATGAAACCACACACACATTAGATGTGACCATGAGGATTAAAAATTCAAGGCGAATAGGATTCCATTCATTTAGGGATTGATATGAACTGGGATTGTGTTGTGAAGGCAGGCTGTCTGGAGGCAGTAAATTGGCACATGAATTTGCCAATTTTTGAATGACAGTGTGAGACAATTGTATATTTTACTGAGAGCTCTTTTATTAGAGTTTTGTATCATATTGTTTGATGATCCATGATATATCCATAATATATGATAGTGGGGTTTTGAGATTTATGCTTTCCCGGTAAAAACATTTGTGTTATTTTTTATTGATCTTTCTTCTTGATATTGCAATTGGCGATCATGTTTTAAATTATGAAAATATTTTTGTAGAAGTGATTATGTATTTATTAGTGGAATATAATTGTTATATCAGGAGAATCTAGGAAATACATAATTTGTATTAATATTTCTACATGGTATCAGAGAACAGAAGATTACAATTTTGAAGCAGGAGTTGAGTTTGTTGGTGGAAATAATTCAAATTTGTAGAAAGATTTTCTTGGTACTATAGTTGAGTAAACATCGAAATGGCTTTCAATGGATTGCAGCTAGAGTATGCAATTGAGGGCAGCTTGAACTACATTTACTGGAAGGACAGGATGGAGGTGGTGCTGGAAGATAATGGCTTGAAGGAATTCATCGACAATTATGTTCCTAAGCCCACTTTGACATATGTTGCATTACTTGATGCATGACAAAAGAAAGTGGCAAAGGCGAGGAGGATTCTATTGGAAGGTGTACGATACCAAATTTTCTCAAGTCTTCATTGGAAAGCCACACCATATGCTATGTGGAAGGATTTGATGGATATTTTCCAAAGCAACAACGACCATAGGAAATTGGCGCTCAAAGATAAACTCATGAAGATCAAGATGGAAAAGGGCGACAATATTCCAAAGTATCTCACGAAGTTTGCCTAATGTCAGGATGAACTAGGGAATGTGAGACTAGCTGTTGTTGATAATGATTTGGTTAGCTTGGATCCCTTGGGACTTCCTAATAGTTGGCACAGTTATGAAGAATTTATCAACAGACAGGAAAAAATTCCAAATTGGGAATGAATTTGGTTGGATCTAGTGTAGAAGGAGTTCAGGAAGAACACTAGAAGATGGATTTTTCCAAGGTGAAGTGTTTTGACTGTCACAAACATGGGCATCTCGCTACTAACTGTCCACAGAAGAAGAAGAACAAAAAGGCAGCTAGAGTTGCAACTGGTGAGGCCCTTGCCTCATGATTTGAACTTGACTGCTCCTTGATTGCATGAATTTTTTCAAGTGCATTGGGATCGGTGTGGTATTTGGATAGTGGCGCTTCCTTTCACACGACTGGAGATAAGGAGCTTTTTAGTGACTTGGAGGAGAAGGATCTCCAAATGCATATAGATATGGGCGATGATGGACAATAAAGTGCGACTAGAATTGGTACCATTGTTTTCAGAGGGATTTAGGTAAACTATTTCAATTGAAATATGTTATGCATGTTCTAGGTCTGAATAAAAAATTGTTCTCGGTCGCAATGTTGGAGGACAGAGGCTATGACATTGTTTTCAACGATGGAAAATTTTTCCTGCGACATAAAACAATGGGTCAAGCCAAGAGGATAAGGATTATATTTAAGAATATCTACAGGCTAGAGGTAGATGGCTGCACTGCCATGATGGGTAAGGCAGAAAAAGTGTTGAGCTGGGATGAGGGAAAATTATGGCATAGGTGATTTTTCCATCTTCAACATGGACACTTGAAAGTCATGCAAAAAATATCTACTAGACTTCCAATGGGAACACTTGCTCAGTTAGATCAGGGCAAGGGTTTCACCATGGGGAAGTATGTAAAGTCCACCTTTCATGAAAAGGAGAACCATGCTTCGGTGATCCTGGAGAGCGTTCAAACAGACATGTGTGGACCATTCTCGGTTGTTTCAACAACAAAACATAAGTATTATGTTATTTTTGTTGATGAATTTTCTCGTAAATGCTGGATATTCTTCATGTAGAAGAAGGATAAAAAATTCTCAAATTTCTGTGAGTTTAAGGCATTGGTGGAAAAAGAGTCACCGAAGCAAGTGAAGGCTCTAAGCAGCGATAATGGTGGAGAATACATATCTAACGAATTCAAAGACTTCTGCAAAAAAGAATGAATTTGAAGATAACTCATAGCTTCCCATAACCCACATCAAAATGGGGTCACGGAGAGAAAGAATAGAAAATTTGTGGGTGCAGCACGAGGGATGTTTCATGATCAGGGCCTATGAATGCATTTTTCAGTGGAATCATGCAACGTTGTAGTTTATGTGAAGAATAGTTGTGCTCATAGAGTACCTAGGATGAGTACACCCGAATAAGCTTTCACTGGTAAGAAACTAGAAGCTTCAAACTTTAAGATTTTTGGCTCATCTGTTTATGTGCATGTGACTAAGAACACCAGGAAAAAGCTGGAGCCAACTTCTGAAGTTGGGATATTTGTGGGTTACATAGAAACACTCCATAATTATCATGTGTATTTTCCTAATAGTAAGATGATTGTTATGCAATGGGATATAAAATTCGATGATGGGAAAGCCATGGGGTTATCGCTTGAGAGGGAGCTAGAATTGCATGTGGAAGAGGAACTATTGGCTCCCAAAGATAGCTCCCAAGATGTGGATCTACCACATGAGGAGGTTCATGGAGTGGAGGAGTCCACTCATGCACAGCCAAACATCAAAACCGACAGAAGGCGTACCACAGAAGCTGATAGGTTGAGACTTGATGCTGCGTAGAATGTAGGAGCCCCTACTTCATAGCACAGACAAAGACAGTCTCATGATTCATTTAATAGATACGTGGCCCTCATGAGAAAATGTATTTTGACTGAGCCATCTTCCTTTCAGTAAGTGGTGCAGGATCCGACATGGTTAGATGCAATGGTGGAGGAGTATGACTCCATCGTCAAAAATAGTGCTTGGTAAATTGTTCCAAGGCCAGTTGATAAATCAATGTTAGGTTTGAGATTGATCTACAAGGTAAATAAAGCTGCTGATGGGAGTGTTGAGAAATACAACTCCAGATTTGTGGCCCTGGGCTTCTCACAGATCAAGGGGATTGATTATGAAGAAACCTTTGCACCTGTCGCAAGGTATTCTTCCATAAGGACAATCCTTTCTCTCTCAGTGCAAATGGGCTGGCACATTCATTAGATGGATGTGAAGACTATGTTTCTCAATGGGATCATTGAGGAAGAGATGTACATAGAGAATCCTAAAGGATTTTAGATCTTCAGCAGCAAGTGGCATGTGTGCCAACTGAAAAGAGTGTTGTATGGGCTGAAGTAAGCACCCCGTGTTTGGTGCAATCAGATAGAAAACTATTTCACTGATCTTGGCTTCACCAAAACTGAGGCAGATGCAAACCTATACAAATTTTAATCACTTTTCTTTATGTTGATAATTTAATACTGACTGGTGATGAGGAACTGATACACTCATGCAAGGAGGACCTTGCAACGGAGTTCGAGATGAGGGATATGGGCCTCCTTCATTATTTCCTTGGATTGGAAGTTTGGCAGCGAGATGGTGAAATTTTTGTGTCTCAATGCAAGTATGCAAGGGAGATATTGGGTAAGTTTCACATGGAGGGATGAAAACCCATGGATACTCCTCTTCCAGGAAACTAGAGGAAAGAGGATGCTACATCTGGAGAGGTAGTGGATGCTAATTTCTATCAACAGTTAGTGGGTTCGTTGATGTATTTAGTGAACACAAGACCAGACATTTTCTATGTGGTTAACCAGCTAAGTCAAGCGATGCTTAAGCCTACCAAGCTCTTTTGGAATGCGGGCAAGCATATCCTAAGATAAATGAGGGTAACATCAGAGTATGGCTTATGGTATAGACAAAAGGATGAGGTGAAGTTGCAAGGCTTCACGGATGCAGACTAGGCGGGTAGCCCAACGGAAAGAAAGAGCATGTCAGGGGGGGATATTTAGTATCAACTCTACAACTGTTTCTTGGTACAGCAAGAAGCAGAGATCCGTGGCACTCAGTTCAGCGAAAGTGGAATACATAGTAGCAAGTCAAGCTACATGTGAGGCTATCTAGATGAGAAATATCTTGTTTGGTTTGGTTGGTTCTCAGTTAGATCTGACAATGATTCATTTGAATAATCAAAGTTGCATTAAACTCTCAATTAATCCTATGTTTCATGATAGATTTAAGAATATAGATATCTGATATCATCATATCAAAGATTATGTGCAGCGGAAGGTCATGTTTCTTCAGTACATTCCTTCGGAAGATCAGGATGCAAATATTTTGACAAAGGTTCTCACCAGGAGTAATTTTGAATACCATAGAGACAGGGTCAGGGTGAAGGATAATCCCTTTCTTGTTGAGAGAGAGTGTTGAGATTTAACAAGAAGATCCTAGTGAGAATTATGCACCTACACTAGGATGGAGCCTCAAGCTATTTTTAGGTGGAGATCTATATATAGATGCATGAGAAAATTATATTTATAGATGATGTCTACTTATAGATGGTTGAGAAAATTCTATTTATAGATGATGGTATATTTATAGATGTATGTACAAGTTATATTTATAGATCACATGTTTATTTATAGATGCATGTCGTCTATTATTATCCCTTAACAATAGTTGGACAATAAACAATAACCGATTCTCAATGAGCACTTGGAAATAGTTAACTAAAGTGGAAAACTAGTTAGCTATAGAAAATTCGAGTTCAAAGGTTGGTTGGTGGGACATGCAAGTGGAATTAGTTGTAACTGAGTGATTCGAAGTTGTAATAGAGTTGGATGTGTAGTTATGTGAGTTGTAAAGTATTTTAACTCATTTAAGTGAGTTAAAATCAGTTGTGCTAGTTGTAACTAAAGATACACTAGTGAGATATCACTGAATTAATTATTATTTAATTCGCAATCAGTGGTCTCACATGAAACTAAAGATTTACTATTTTTAACTACATGCATGTCAGATCCAGTGAAGACCTAGTTGAGATGTAGGTGAAAGCGACAATTTGACTATCAGTTGTGACATTAGTGGGTGAACTCATGAAAGCACAGAGATATTGGATGTTCCCATGAGGATTGCGTAGTCAAGGAAAGAAGTATTCCATTCATTTAGGGAGGAAGGATGTCTGGATGATAGTGGGGTTTTTATCTTTATTCTTTCTTGGTAAAAACATCTGTGTTATGTGTGATTGATATTTCTTCTTGATATTGCAATTGGTGATCGTGTTTTAAATTCTGCAAATATTTTTGTAGAATTGATTTTGTATTTAATTGGCTCAGATAAGGTGGTTTCAGGAAGAAATTGTGAGAAGTGATAGAGGTCCACTTAGGGCTTTGTCAATTGATGTCGGCAAGGGAGAATATGACGTTGATTGATTCTATTAGGAGGCCTAATGACTCGATGTGAAAAATTCCCTATGAAAAAGTGCATGCAATTGATTATATCCTTGATATACTTGGTTAACACCATGCTTGCAATTTTGTTCTTAGTGAACATCATGAGGTAGTATGTGGTTGAAACGAGGCCAATACATTGGGTTGCAGAAAATCATGTTTGAGGTACCTAGATGTTATATTATATGTGGTTTGAAATATGTATTAGATGGTGAAGTGAGGTTATAGGATATATAGGTTTAGATTGGAATAGGAGTGCAAAATATAGAAAGAGAACATATGTGTGTTTTTTCATTGCTCCGAGAGGCGCTCTACAACCCAATATATAGAGATGTGTAGATGTAATGTAAAGTTTTTATATGTCGGAGTATGTAGAGATGTGTAGATGTAATGTGAGAAATGTAATGTAAACTTTTGATATGTCGGAGTATAAGGAGATGTGTAGATGTATGTGAGAAATGTAATGTAAATTTTTGATATGTCAGAGTATAAGGAGATGTGTAGATGTAATGTGAGAAATGTAATGTAAACTTATTTACGGGGATAATGAAATATATACCAGTAAATAAGTTTACGAGATAATGAAATATATATTTTTTTATTTACGGTGATAGTGAAATATATTTTTATTTATTTACGGGGAATGGTAAGTGAATAAATGTAATGTAAGTAAACATTTGAAATGTACATAGGGTATATTTTTATTTATTTACTGGGGGTATGGTAAATAAATCAAACCTATTTTTATATTTACTTCATAATCCTCTTTATATTTAAAAAAACTTTTAAAAAATGTTTTATTTAGGTGCAGCCTATGGGAAAAATACAATTTTAATACCATGGGCTAAATACCATGGGCCAAATACCATGGGGGTATGGTAAATAAATAAATGTAATGTAAGTAAACCTTTGAAATGTACAAGGGGATAAATTTATTTATTTATTGAGGTATGGTAAATAAATAAAACCACTTTTTATATTTACTCCATAAACCTCTTTATATTTAAAGAAAAGTTTAATTTTTTTTTTATTTAGGTGAAACGTATGGGGAAAATACCACTTTAAAACAATGGGATAAATACCGTGGGAAAAATACCATATTTTTAAAATAGTAAATAAAATATAAATAAACCATAGGTAGGGTATATAAATAAAATGTCTTTTTATATTTACTTTATAATCCTATTTATATTTAGGAACGCTCAAAAAATGGTTTTATTTAGGTGAATCATAAGCTAAATACCATGGGCCAAATTATTATTAATACCATGCCAAAAAAATTTTTAATCCTAATATTAATATTAATTATAATATTCACATTAAAATATTATGATTTTAATATTATTAAATTTAATAAATTTGGATCACTTAGGTTTGGATTTGAGTACAGTATATGCATTGTCTCTCTCACGTAATAGTAAATATGTAAACATAAATGTAAAAATAACGTTTAATATTTAACATTTAAAATGTAATCTAATTAATCTAATGTCTGCCCTAATGAAAAATCACTTCTCTCCCTACATATATAAATTTAACACATAAACATAAATGTAAAAATAATGTTTAATATTTAACATTTAAAATGTAATCTAATTAATCTAATGTCTGCCCTAATGAAAAATCACTTCTCTCCCTACATATATAAATTTAACACAAACAAAGTCTCTAATTTTATTTCTGAGGAAGCATCTTTGTGATTGTGCGAACAGTGAAATAATATTTATGAGAAAGGCTTTCGGGAGTTGTTCGAAAGTGGAAAATAGTATTTGTGGGAAAGGATTTTTGGATTGATTTTGAAAATAATATTTGTGGGAAGGATTTTAGTATCAACGAGCTATAATTGATTTTTTGGTTTGGTTTTTATTGCTCCTGCATTTTTTTTTCTACCTTTTTTGCACGAAGAGGAACTCTGCAGCCCAATATAAGGAGATGTGTACATCTAATGTTAGAAATTCTATGTAAAATTTTGATAGGTTGGAGTATTAGGATATGTGTAGATGTAATGTAAGAAATGTAATCCAAACTTTTGATACGTCGAAGTATAAGGAGATGTGTAGATGTAATGTGAGAAATGTAATGTAAACATTTGACTTTTCATAGTATAAGCCACATGTGTAGATGAAATGTGAGGAATATAATGTAAGTAAATATTTGAAATGTACAATGGGTATATTTTTATTTATTTACCAGGAGAATGGTAAATAAATAAAATATATTTTAATACTTAATCTAGAGGTATGGTAAATTATTTAGGGGGCATGGTAAATAATTAAATGTAATGTAAGTAAACATTTGAAATTTACGGGGTATACTTTTATTTATTTACTGGGGTATGGTAAATAAATAAAACTTCTTTTTATATTTACTCCATAAACCTCTTTATATTTAAATAAAAGTTAAAAGCACGGTTTTATTTAGGTGAATCCTATGGGAAAAATACCATTTTAATACCATGGGCAAAATAAATAAACCATAGGTATGGTAAATGAATAAAATATAAATAAACCATAGGTATGGTAAATAAAAAAACCTCTTTTTATATTTACTCCATAATCCTATTTATATTTAGGAACATTAAAAAAAAGAGGTTTTACAAAGAGTAACAAGTGGACAGAGTGTGTGTATGTTTGGGGGTGAGATAAAGAGACAAATAAGAAGAGATGGAGAGAATGGGGTAGAGAAGGAGAGAGAGAGAGACATATAGTGACAAAGTTAGAATGTGGAGAGAGAGAGAGAGAGAGAGAGAGAGAGTTGGGAGATAAAGGAACAGAAAGAGTGGAGAGAGGTAGGGAAGGAGAGATGGAGATGGAGGGGGAGAGAGAGGGAGGTTAGAAGAAAGACATAGAGAGAGAGAGAGAGAGAGAGAGAGAGAGAGAGAGAGAGAGAGAGAGAGAGAGAGAAGGACTAGTAAGGATCTCAAGAGATGATAGCAGGAGGGAAGAGAGATAGAAGCAGGGGAGAGGGATGGAAGGGGAACATAAAGAGAGGGAGGGAGTGATAGATAGATATATGGGAGAAAGAGAGTGTATTTTTTGGGGTTGATATAGAGAGACAGAGGAATATAGAGATATAGATGGAAGGTGAAGAGAAAGAAGAGATAGTTTGAGACATGGAGGGAGGGAAAAAGTGATTGATAAATATGGAGTGAGAGAGTGTGTTTTTTTGTCGGGGTGAGATAAAGAGACAAAGAAGGAGATATGGAGGGAAATATAGATATATACGGAAGGGCGAGAGAGTGAAGAATATTTCTTACAATAAATGCATTTATTTCAGTGTAGATGGTGATTTCTAATCTTGTTTGATTGATTGCACTAGATGCATTGATTTTAGTGTAGATTTTGATTTATAATGATATTTCATTACTTTCACTAGATGCATTGATTTCAATGTAGATGATTTCTAAGTCTATTTGATTGCTTGCACTAAATGCATTGATTTCAGTGTAGATGGTGATTTCTAATCCTATTTGATTTCTTGCACTAGATGCATTAATTTCAATGTAGATGTTGATTTATAATTATATTTGATTTCTTACACTATATGAATTTATTTCAATATAAATTATTTCTAATCCTATTTGATTTCTTGCAGTAAATGCATTCATTTCAGTGTAGATGGTGATCTATAATCCTATTTGATTGCTTGCACTAGATGCATTAATTTTAGTGTATATGTGGGGTTCTAATCATATTCTCTTACTTGCACTAGATGCATCTATTTGAGTGTATATGTTGATTTTTAATCCTATTTGATTAATTTCATTAGATGCATTGATTTTATGTGTATATGTTGTTTTCTAATTTTATTTTATTTTTTGCATTAGATGCATTGATTTCACTGTATATGTTGATTTCTGATTTGATGTAATTGTATGTATGACGGTACATTAATTTTAAAGTCATTGGACTAATAGTGTGAATTGATTTCAGTGTAAGCACAAAACATTATTGGCAATGTAGAATAATTTTTGTGTTAAAGTATTTGAACCTAATAATATTGGAGAGCAAGAGAGACAAGGTATGATGTTTAATACAACAACTCGAGCTAAATATTTAATTTTTTTATGATTTTATATATAAACTATATTTTTCATATAATTGATATGGAAAAATGACAAAAATAACAAGGGTGACAATAAGAATAGTAGAGGAAAATAGTTTTAGATTGATCACAATGAAGGATATTTATAATTGACTACATTATTATTATTCACATGTTCTATCATTAAATATTATTACAATGTCACTTTGCATTAAAAAATAAATTATTTCATCCTTTTTCATCATTAAAGTTATTTTACAATATTTATCATCTCAACAAACTAAGTTAGCTGAGAAAATTTAAAATTGAAATGAGTCGAGAAACATATTTAGCATATTTAAAATGGTTATATTAATATTAGATGTATTTACATATTCTTGATAAAATTAATCATATGTTCCTCATATTATCGATATATTTTCCTTGGTCACACATGACTAAAAACAGCCAATATCCATCTTAACCATGGATCTATCAAGCACCGAGAGGGATCAAATCTCTGGAGGTGCAAACCTTTCCCCAAGTTTTGCACTCAAAAAATAGGTTTGCACCTCTAGAGATTTGATCCCTCTCGGCGCTTGATAGATCCATATTAACTCTAGATCTACTAAGCGCCGAGAGGGATCAAATATCTCGTGGTTCAAACCTTTCCTCAAGTTTTTTACTCAAAAAATGGGTTTTCATCTCTAGAGATTTGATGGCCTCCTACCCATAAACCATCTTGAACACTGTTTTTCCTGTCAAATTTTTTCATGTTGTCCTATAAGCCCATAGCACAGAAGGGATGCACATGTCGCAATCATCTCGGTTTGAATTATAGATCTTTGTGAGTGCATTCTCCAAAGTCTTGTTGAAAGCTTCTACTGCACCATTTTCTTGTGGGTGATAAGGGGTACTCTTCTTGTGAGGATTTGGAAATCCTCTCTCAAAGCTTCAATTCTTTCGTTAGAAAAGTGCGTACCTCTATCACTCATCAAAATCTTTGTGCATCCAAACCTGGTCAAAATGTGCTCAAGGATGAAGTGTGCAACAATATCTGCAGTACAATCCTTAACTCCCTTCCCCTCTGCCCACCTAGTTACATAATTAGTTACAGTAATGATATAGCGTGCTTTGGTCTTCTTTCCACGAGGGTTGATTGGTCCAAAAAAATTTATAACCCATTTTCCAAATGCCTAAAAGGCCATCTGTGGTTGCAGGGTCATTTAATTTTTGCACGAGGGCTTTCATGTTCTCTGACATGTATCACAGGCCCAATAGTATTCTTGTGCATCACTGTGTATCGTGGGACACCATAACACACCATGAAACACCTTCTGCACAGTGGATTTCTAAGCATAGTGGCCTCCTGCCACACCTCCATGAGCCTAAGCCAAGATATACTATCTTTCATGTTCCAAAATGTATCTCCTTAATACTTCATCTTCTCCTAATTTATACAATTTACCTGCAATTAGGGTGAAATCATTTACACGTAGAACTAAATTCTTCTTTTTCTAGACTGAATATCCCGCAAGTGATGTTCCTGTGGTCATAAGATGAATAATATCAGTGAAGCGCTCATCAACCACCTTGATAGCAAAGAGTTTCACATCAAGTAACCCTTCCTCGAGAATCCTTGGTTCATCCCCATTCTTAATTCACGACAGATGATCAAGCACAACATTCAGTCTTCCTAGCTTCACAATAATCTCAAAGTCATACTCCTGAAAAAGTAACAACCATCGGCAAATTATCCCCCCCAATTCAGGCTTATTGACCAGGTATTTCAAAGAAGTATGATCAGTGAAAATTTTGAAATGCCCTCCTAGCAGATAGTGTCTGTATTTCACAGCACATATACCATGGCCAATTCTTCCCTTTCTATAGTTGAGTAGTTGTGCTCTGCGCTAGAGAGATTCCTACTGGAAAAAACGACTGGGTGATCAATGTCTCCTTCTCCTGGCTATGCTAAAACAATCCCAAGTGATATACCAGATGCATCCACATGCACATGAAAAACCTTAGACCAGTCTAGGAATATCAAAATAGGTGCAGTGACCATTTTATCCTTTAACAACACAAATCTCTTCTCAGATTCGTCACCCTATAAAAATGCTACACACTTCTTTAGTAACTTCTCCATTGGCGTAGTGATCATAGCATACCCTTTAATAAACTTCCTGTAATAACTAGTATGTCCTAGGATGGAGCGCGATTGTTTCTCATTTGTAGGAACTTCTAAGTTGATGATAATCGCGATCTTGGCTGGGTCTACTATCAATCCTTCCAGACATACTATATGCCCTAACAAAATCCCAAAAGGTATGCAAAATATGCACTTCTTCAGGTTGAGAGACATCTGGTGCTTCCTATAGGTGTTAAGCATCATGCGCAAGTTCAACACATGTTTATTTAACAATCCAAACATTGTCCTATCATCAAAATATACATCCAAAAATTTATGCATGAATTCCTTAAACACAACCACGACCACACGCGAGAATATTTCAGGTGAATTTTTCAATGTGAATGGCATGACAGGGTATTGGAAAGAAACCCATTCAGTGGAAAAGGTGGTCTTGCTGTAGCCTTCTGGCACAATTCTGGTCTGATGATACTTCGAAAATCCATCATTAAATGAATACGCTTATTTTCCTCCTACATTATCCAGGATTTCATTAAAAAATGGAGTAGAGAAGGGGTCATGCACACAAGCATTATTCAACTTGCGTATATCGACACAAATCCTTATTTCCCCTTTGGTATTTTTCTCCTGAACCACCATTGTGCTTACCCAATGAGATTGTTCAATCAATTCAATGATGCAACAACCACCATATTTTCTAACTCCTCCTTTAATTTCTGCTTATATTTGGGATTCAATTGATAAGGGCATCGCTTGATAGGGCACGCATCTCGTTTGAATGTGATATTCATGACACCCAATTCCCCTAAAATTCTGTTTAACTTAGAGAAATTTGTAGGAAATAGATCCTAATACTCTGTCAATAGTTGTGCAATATTTCCTACTGTATCATCATCCTAGTAGTCCACAATCTTGGCCAAATTGGGTTGCTCTTTTGTCCCAATGTTGACTTCCTTCAATTTTAGAGGGTTAGTAACATCCACCATCCCTAATGCAGGCCCTGGAACTGCGCGCTCTCCTTCAGTCTCTGAGATATTAACATTTCTTGGGTCATATTCATTATCCTCGATTGACATGTTTTTGCAATTGACGATGTATTGCATATTCACATCCTGGGCTAGTGCATCACATTACCTTTGGGGCTAGGATTCATAAAATACTAGAGCATTGATTTTCTGCAGGGCTTCATCCAATTTCTATGAGCCACTCATAGAGCTAAAGTTTTCCATGAAATATTCAGTCACTGTAAAGCAGTTTTGAGTACCTCAGTGTAGCTCAACTTCTATATACCTGGCGGTAGCTATCGTTCCTAATGAGTGGACAAACCTATGAACCCATTCATTCCATGTATTTTCGTCCCATATCTCCATCCACATGGCCAAGTTCTTCCGTGGATCACCCAAAAAATAGAGCAAATCATTTAGTGGAGTGGCTAGATGTTCAAATCAAAGTGTCATTATTTTTCTACATTCCTCCCAGTCCTATAAAGCTCCCTTGTGCATCTCCCACGAACACGCTAGAGTGGCATGCATAGCCAAATCAAGAGCCCAAAATATTCATTCCTCTAAGAAATTTTTTCTAAAGCTTCCAAAAATTATTTGACACTACTAGAACCATCAAAGTATGGTAGTTCTCTTACCCTAGAGGAGATGCATCAGAAGTTCTTTGTTATATTGATGCAGCGCGGTGCAAAAACATTGTGCAACCAACTCTTCCAATTCTCCATCTCGCCATCAGAATCGGAAAAAAAAGAGTTATCATTCTCCCAGTTCAACATGCCATTAGCTGTAGGGTTGATCCATTCTTCATCTCACATAGATAGTTTATAGATATGGTCAACATCATCCCTTCCCACATTGGTTCTGTGTATTGTTATCCTTTTGTTGGATCCAATGGGACTATCACTCGCATACCATTATTCTAAAAAATAATACTTTTGTGCTTCAGATTGAGGATGCCTCCCATATAAATCTCCAAATCCAATCCTAACAGTGCATAGTAGGGGTCTGCATCATCCATAATTTGTATAACCTCAAAATTAGTGCATACCTTTACTCTAGCGATCTCTACCACAACTTGCAGAAGACTGCCAAGTGGAATGATCTTTTGCTGATGGCCATGCGTAGCTGAATGGTGGAAAATTCCAAATTTGGCTCTCCCATATTTTGCAAGATTTTCTTAGTCATGACATTTGCATCAGATCCCAAATCCAAGATGACCTGATCCATCTCATAGTCTCCAATCAACATAGTCATGCGCATTTCCCTACCAGTTATCTTCTTATGCTTATAAAACTTGTTCATAGCCTTGGTTTCTATCTGAGGAACCTATTTTTCCACGCAGCTATCTATCAGGGCATGGAGATTATCTACTACCTTATAATTCTGTAGTATATTAACGAAGGCTTATAGGAATGATTTAACTTCATCATCAGCTTTTGAATCCATGGGAGTCCTTGATGTGGGTGCTCCCACATCAGCAAAATCCTTCTTGGCCTCAATAAACTCTCTTTTTCTTTCTGTAGGTTGATTCCTTCCTTCTTGTAATATGCTTTTCTGATCAGTGGCTCTGTGGTAGCCTTTTCCTCATTTCCTTCAGTGGCAACACCACTGCGTTTTATTACATTTACACTTGGACCATTGTTGCATGGTTTGAATCAGTCTTAACCATCTATATGTTCTATGTTAGCGTCTACTTCTTTGCCTACATTTTAGCTATCGACACATGACAATCTTCAATTACACGATAAAATTACCTATAGTACCTACAATATTGTCACATAGGGTTTGGGCAGTCTCGTGCATAGTGTCAAGTGTGTCCATAGTTGTAACAAAATAGTTTACCTCTCCCTCGACCTACACCTCCACCTCTATCTAATCCCCCTCCTCTTGTTGGGGATCCTCCTCATCCATATGAAGATGCTTGCAATGAAGGGTCAGCCTACACTCTCTAAAGGTTTTCTTTTTCGATCATCAGGTCATACATTCGGCAGGTGTGCTCATCGTTACCAACTGAAGAGGAGAATCTGCACCCCTGTTGCTTCAATTTTGGTACATAGGGTCCTAATCGCAAGCATTTCTCTAAATCATGTCACCTAGCCACCCAACAATCATCACACCAAAATGTGGGGGTACTATGCCCAGAAACATCTTTCAGGCGCATTAGACTCAGTCCCCTAGCTTGCATATAATGTGACAGTAGAGGGCAATAGCGTTTGGTGTCGTCGTCTCCCTTACAGCGTACGCACCAGAAATTTGTGCCAACTTCCTTTCCCTGATATTTTTGTAAATTCTAAATTTCCAAGTGCATAGCTTCTAAATGGCTCTGAATTTGTAGCACTCCAAATTGAGCATCGTCTCTAGGAGCAGCTTATAGTTTCATAGCAATTTCCAGAGCTTCTTCCTGAGAATCAATCTTATGCTGACCCATAGGCCCGCATAGATGTGGAAATAGCATGGAAATGAACCATTCCTTATGATTCTTATCATCGTAATAAAATCCTCTCTCGTTGATGGTTTACTTCAGTCGTTGGTCAGCTTCCGAGACTGATTCTGTAGGCCCTTGCTTGATATATTTCAGTTCTATTATGCATTGAGAATAGGATTTTGGCTTTCGGAACTACTGCTTCAGGGTGTCCTTAATCTACTGAACGGTGGATATACATGATGAGTAATGTATCCCATGAACCAATCTAAAGCACGACCCTTAAAATTCATAACCAGTAGTGCCCTCTTGAGAGCATCATTATTGAAATTTTGTGCAGTCCACACCCCATTTGCCATGAACCAAAATCGGTCCATATCCTCATCCTCGCACCCTTAAAGGTGGGTGCCTTCATATGCGTGGTTATATATTTTGCATGTGTGGGCGGTGGCGGTGAAGGAATATTCTGTAATGTTCCCAATTTTTGCAGCTAATGGGAACATTGCATTTTAATTTTAGTTTTCTTTATTCATGAATAAAAGTATGTAAAGGAGTTTTATTAACTCCTAAGTTGAAAATAAACACATGCCCAATGTGAAAGAGGAAAAATCTGGGCTACTATATTAAACACCCCTAAGTATGAAAAGGGGAAATTCATTTGAATGGGTCAAACTTGGCCCCACCTACAGTGTAGTTTGGAGGGAAGCTTATCGATCAAGCACAATGTACTTCTAGAAGAGGATCTCATGTGTGAAAGAGGATAAGTTGAAGAAGGTGGTTTATGGTTTTGGCAAGCCCTCATGTTATAAAAAGAAGGAGAGGTAGCAAGTAAAGGTTGTTGAAGAATTTTGAGAAGTTGCTATAGCAACTCAAGTCTCTTGGCTATTTAGCCTAAGGGAAGATGATTCATGTTTAGGAATCCTCTCTCCCTCCATGGAGTAGCTATTTGGAGGAGATTTTGATGCATCTCTCCACTATCTAGAATTATGGCCAAGTTACATCTCTATAGTAGCACTGGTTCTGTTGAGGGTTTTGCAGTTGTTTGTGAGTTGCAGCAAGTTGCAGCAAGGAGATTTCTCTTAGGGAGGGTGTCTTGTGACCACCCGGAAGAGGATCTTACTCTCATTGTACTTTCAAATCTGTAATTTTTATTTTTTGTATCAGTTCATTCAAGCTACTACACAGTCTCTTCCTTATACTACGTTATTTTCATGTACATGCTTCAATGTTGTCTAGATTTCTTATTGTATTGTAGCGCTCCAAATTGAGCATCGTCTCTAGGTGAAATTTATAGTTTCATAGTAATTTCTGGAGCTTCTTCCTGAGAATCAATCTTATGCTGACCCATAAGCACACATAGATGTGGCAATAGCATGGAAATGAACCATTCCTTATGCTTCTTATCATCGTAATAAAATTCTCTCTCGTTGATGGTTTTCTTCAGTTGCTAGTCAGCTTCCGAGACTGATTTTGTAGGCCCTTGCTTCATATATTTTAGTTCTATTATGCATTGAGAATAGGATTTTGGCTTTCAGAACTACTGCTTCAGGGCATCCTTAATCTGTTGAACGGTGAGATATACATGATGAGTAATGTATCCCATGAACCAATATAAAGCATGACCTTTAAAATTCATATCCAACAATGCCCTCTTCAGAGCATCATTATTGACATTTTGTGCAGTCCACACCCCATTCGCCACAAACCAAAATCGATCCATATCCTCATCCCCTGCACCCTTAAAGGTGGATACCTTCATATGCGTGGCTATATATTCTGCATGTGTGGGCGGTGGCGGTGTAGGAGGATTCTGTAATGTTCCCAATTTTTGTAGCTAATAGGAACATTGCATTTTAATTTTAGTTTGCTTTATTCATGAATAAAAGTATGTAAAGGAGGTGTAAAGATTTTATGGCATAAATAATAAACAATTTTACTGAGAGAAATAAACATAAAGAGCCAGGAAAAAAACATTAAAATAAACACATATGTTGATCCGGGAAAACCCCAGATCCATGGAAAAACCCAACCAATGAAATTTCATTAACCATTGGCCAAAACCCTAGCCAATCCAGCCAAGTGAGCCTTCACCGCTCACCTCCAGGCCTACATTACAATGAAGATTTCCCAGCCTTTTATAGGCTCTATTACATGCAATACCATGGGCTAAAACCATGGGTGCATAATACCATGTGCCCAAAAACCATCACTGTTTACCCTAGTCAACATTGACTCTATCCCGAGTAAAGTTTACCTTGTTAGCCACCTCTAAAAATTTGTTATAGAAAAAGGTGGCTAAGACTTTTTTGAGCCTTCAAGGAACGAATTTTATTGCTAAAAAGTGTTGGCTCTTGAATACTCTTGAAGGCCTCATGCCTTTGTCCCAAAAATCTTCATTTGCTATCAACATTTTATACTCTGAATTTCTGCTAATTTCATGAGAAAAGACTGTTGAGAAACCATCATTTTCCCCCTCCTTCCACTAAAAACTAACCTTCATTTGTTCCCCTTTCTCCTTTTCATATAAACCATGGGCCCGCCTTCCGCGCTTAAAACCTTGTAATACTTCTTCCCCGATGTTTTTTTTTTTTTGTAAAACCCAAAAACCCATTTATCCAAACTTTTGATCCAATGTGCTAAAGTCACATGTTAATATAAAATGGTTAGATAAAAAAGACCCGACATGCAATCGCATCGGAGAAAATCCAAATGTGTTAGTTGAAAGACCACATCAAAATTCCGATGCGATTAGGCCTCATATATGTAAACCCCACCCCATTTTCTTTCATTCCATACAACCTACACCTCGGGACCAAGTATTGAAGTCCCAAAGCGCTTAATTGCATTGCAAGTTTCGAATGGGTTGATTGAAAGACCGAGCCCGAACCTCCGATTGAGATTGGCCCTTGTTATATAAAGCCCCGGGCCCATTGTATTCCATACATCCAGCGGCCCCGCAATTGGGTGCCAGTCACTTCATATATATATATTTTCTGCCCCGATCCACTAAAACCTTGGTTTTATTAAAATTTGTGGGTTTTTCATAAAATTATAAGGGTTTTCCACCAGTTCATTCTAACACTAATTTCCACCGTTGATCATAAGCCAATCAAATGGCTCGCACTCGATCGCATTGGAGTTTTTCATCGCATGCCTTTGTTCCCTCCCTCCGATCGACCATCCCTCTGATTCATTTTCCATCGTTGATCTGATCCCACAGATCAATGGTCTGCGCAACATCGCATCACAAATTTTCTTCGGTGCATTTGTTTGTTCGCCCCGATTTCCGATCTCCCGATTTAATATCTACTTTCGATCTCTGTGGGTCTAATCACATCCGAAGGCTCATATTTGTCCCAAAAATCATTTCCCTCTGCTCTCCTTTTTAACCTCTTCTACGCAGATCCCCACCATTGGATGCTGCCATCCAACGGCTACGCTCCTCCCATGCCTTCTGAAGAAGTTTTTCCCAATTACGTAGGATTTTATAATATTTTCTGTGTTTTGAAGGTGTTTGATGGGTTTTCCATTATATAAAGGCTGAAGGCCTGGGATGACAATTCCTGTGCCTTCGATTCATAAAAGGGAACCATTCATGGGGATCCACTCCACGTTTCATCAAATGCTTCATGGGCGTTGATGCCTTGAGAGCCCTGTGCGGCCTGCACATTGACAAGACATTGTGTTATTAAATCACCATCTAAAGAGTATCAATGTTAAAGAACAAAGCACAGTAGAAAAAGAAGATTGAAGACAAATTTGGGAATTATGGCTAAGAATGATTATGAAAATCCTAATTCTCAGAATTAAAAAAAAATTAAAGGAACATCATAAGTGTTTAATAGATAGAAAGGCCTCCACTGCCACATTTGAGGTGAATTGATTCCTCCCAGCTACCACAGTGCCACCTGTAACTACAAGCATTCAACAGAGGCCGAAGTTATTATTCGAAATCATATATTCGCCTCACCGCAGCCAGGGAGTTACTTCTGCAAGCAACTTAATGCAAAAAAATATCTGTAGAGTTACTCCAATGTAACGCAGAGCCTCAAATTCAACAAAATCTCCCGCCAAGATTTAATCTTAATTGTAAAATAATTAATACAGACAGATCACCTGTAAACTTCTCCATCGAGCCCCTCAGAGGCCGTGAAGTCATCACCTTGTATTAATTACCCTCGCAGATCTTTTATTCGATTTCACCTCCTCATTATTCTATAAATACCTCTGTAGAAGATGAAAAATTGTTGGTTGCGGAACTTTAAAATACATTTGAGCTTAAACTTCTGATTGTAAATAGTATTCACTGGCCCTTGAAGCTCTGTTTGTGCTAGATTAGTTAGGCTGAACAGTGAAGATGATTGTTGAACCGAAACATTGGACTTGAAGACTGTAACTGGTTTGACATCAATAACAAGTTGTTTCTTGGGATCCTGGTCTATATCACTGGTGAAGTGCTCCTTTCTTTGTTATTGTTTTTCCTTCTATTTATGTCATATTCTTCACTTTTATTTGATAAAGAAAAAAATTTATAGAGTTAGGATCTACTGTTTATCAGTACCCTTCTCTAATTGATAAGCTTTATCTCAATGTTTTCCTCTAATTTGTTTATTTAAGAATGATTAAATACATCTTAAGAAGTTAGGAACATTGGCATTCCCTCGTCCTATTGTTTTCTTTACAAATTATTCTTGAAAGTCATTTTCATCATTTGCTTATTAAAGTTAGACTAGAAAATTTTATGGTTAGCCCTGTTTCTAGTTTCTATCCTCAAAGGCAAATTCTGAAGATTTCCCTAGGTGTTGACTAAAAGCAGACTAGGTTTCAATACTTTCTGAAGGTAATTATGTGTTCTCATACTTTCTGAAGGTAATTATGTGGATTACTGGATTGTTTGTCAGTTAAGTTTCTTTAATAAAAACTTGCCCAAGAAGTCTATGGTTAGCCCTGTCCTTGGTTGCTTTTAAACAGTTACTTAAGAGGATTTTCTTGTTTGGACTGACTATAAATCTCTTGTGAAATTATTATTAGTTTCCACCCCTCCAACACTTTATTGTTTCCATTCCATCACTCTAATCTCAATAATCTTGTGATATAGATGACTTGCCCCTTGGATCACTCTTGATGTTGTTGCTCAATTAAAGCCTTGTTATGACTCGATAGCCCAATGGAATAAAAACCAACATTATATCTATATTTTAGCCAAATATTTTCTATTTTCTTGCAACTTCTCACCTTTGAAACTCTTTGCATTCAGGAATTTTCACCTCAAACAGTAATCATGCTCAACCATCCAAAGAAAAAACAAACCCTCGGCCTTCATAACTAGCCTAATATCATTACCCCAAACTTCAAAGACAAATCCATCTTTGCACTTATTGGAGAGATCCCTCTCCGGATTTAGGAGTGCTAGATCCTAGAATCCCAAAGTGGTTGAAATAATGTTGCTTATGCAGTTTTAGTCTCCCCAATCTGCTAAAATTACAGATTCCTAACATTTCTGGTGACTCCGTTGGGGAAGAACCCATAATAATTTTCAATTTTATAAAACTTTGAGAGTAAAAAGCAGCCTTTTCAAGCACTACCGAGAACTGGTAATCATGATGAAACTTGTTTGAATCTGTGACAAACTAGGAAAACCCTAGGGTTCTCATAAGTCTTTATCTAACCTTGAAAAATCAGTTGGCTTAGCCATAAGAATAGACTGTCTTTGTCTCATAATCGTATCTACATTTTTAAACAGAGTTAGGATATTCTTAAAAACCACACAATTGAAAAAGAACTCAGAAAACACCAAAAAATGTTTCAGATTGGTATTTAATAAACATGGTAGTGGACCATAAAACCTTTTACCTCCAAAAGAGCTAAAAACTTCCACTTTGCGACTCCACAATCCTTAGCAGACCTTCAGACTCCACTGGGAATAACCCTCATCATTGTAACATCATTCAAACTCAGTTAAAGGACTGTAGGATTGAAATATTTGCAAATAGATTAGTCAACCTCTCAAAGATTCTCATGCCTGGTTGAACTTTTCTTGTTTAAGTTGGGTCCAAAAACACAGTATAGTGGCTCCTAGGAAGATTCATACTAGAGCCTATCCTAACCCTGAAACACCTGAAATAGTTGATAACCCAGAAAGATATCCTTAGGAAGTCTCCTAGGATTAAATTATCAACTGTTTTAAGATCACCCTTGAGAGCTTATTCAATTCCTGAAAACCTTGCAGCTCTACAAGAAATACATGGTGGTGGAACCATAAAACACTTTACCTCCTTACGAGCTAAAATTTTTTCCACCTGGCGACTCCACACTCCATAACACTCAAAAAATCCACTAAAGGAAGAACCTGAAAGATGACCAGGCCTCATAGAAAGGTAGAACATATGGGTTGGATCTGGTTTAAAGAATTCATTGTTTTTGTCTATCACTATGTTCTGTCATGCTTTAAGCCTAATCGAGTGTACAAATATGAAACCCACATTGAGTATGGGAGACAACTCAGACCTCAGTCTTCAGACCATGAGCAGACCTGTACTCCTGTGAAAAATCTAGTGGGACAAGAGCCTCATGTTATATCTCCCACTTCTAAAGAAGTTTCAAACAGCCATGAGCCTCCTATCACTCTACCCACACCCACAAAGGTCATAGAAATATATAAGCCTCTGATTTTACCTCTTATCTTCCAGCCCCTTCCTGCAGAACTTATAAACAAGATGCCCCTTTTTAATGGAGAAAATTCAAAAATAACTACTGAGCAGCATGTCCAAGATCTAGAGGATATACTTGACTTATATGAAATAGAAGAAGATGATGTGCGTATTAGAATATTCACCTTGTCATTACAAGGAAACACAAAGAGTTGGTTTAAAAACCTTCCAGCTGCAAGCATCTTCAACTTCCATCAATTTGCTCGAATTTTCCTTGATAGATGGGTAGTTCTGGTAAATGTCTTCCTAATCCTAGGAGAATATCAAAATTTGAGAAGACATCCGGCAGAGACAGTACAAGAGTTTTTAGCCAGGTTTAATAAGGTGTACAATGTGATACCTTCTGATGTAAAACCACCTTTAGGATGGGCTCTACTGCACTATCCTAGTTCTTTTAAACCCAAGGTGGAATTCCGTATAAGAGAAAGAGAGCCTTCGAGCCTAGAGGAAATGCAAAGCATAGCAGTTATTGTCGAATACAACATAAAATTCAAGGAGGAAGGATTGAAAGCAGCAAAGAAAGAACGGGCGGAGGAAATAGCGTAGATCTCTTTAAAAAGTAAGATAGAAAGAACGATAGAGATGGCCAACACCCTCCGGAACACAAAAGAGGAAGAATATGAGGCTGAAACTAGAAATAATGATTGGGAGAGACCTACACTTTGTCCTCAAGAAAGACAAACCAGACCACTGCAAGATAGAAGCCACATGCAGAGCATGTATGATGAACCACAGTTTGAATCAGAAAAAGAACTTGCAGACTATTTTGAAGAAAGATTGGCTGAGTTTCCAGAAGGTTTGATGGATAACGTTGCTTATAATTATCATTTATCTAATGATGGTTTGTCTGATGATGATTTTTTCCAGAGGGGAGCCGAGCGTACGGGGCCATCAGCAGCCGACTCAGGGGAGGAAGATCATGACCATCAACTTCAAGAAAATGACGAGCCAATGCAGGCCATCTATGACACTGATGAAGACAGCATTGAAAGCATGATAGCAGACGAAGGTTCGTTGAATTTTCATTATGTTATATATCAGATCATCAGTGATAATTTCAAAGAAGATGGAACCCAGAAGATTTTCAACGCAGAGGATAAGGAGGAAAGACATGAAGAAAATCTTGAGCAAGATGAATATCTGGAGCCTCCACCTGGATGGTTTTTACTATTGCTTGACTGGCTGCATTGGCATTATTGTATCACCTAAAACATGTAAATATTCCATGTTAGAGTAGGTTTGATAGGAATGTCAATAAAGCTCATCCTTTGAGCATTTAGTTAGTTGTTGTTTTCTTCTTTGAATAATACAAAAAAGAAAAATTCAAAAACAATAAAAGAAAGAAAAGAGGGTAGATTGTGAAAACATGAAAGGTACAACCCCATACCAAAAAAGAGAAACAAATCTGAAAGTGTGCAAGCTTAAATGCCACTCCTGAAAGACACACTTCTAGTTAATCAAACAGCCTAATCTTGACTAATTAGTTTTAAATTTACTGCTGATAGGATAGCGAATTCGATTTTCCAAACTGTTTAATCTTGGCTTATCAGTAGGTAGATTAGGCTAGAAATTAAAGGTTCAAACATGCTCAAAATCTGAACCTAAAATTTACAAGAAAAAGAATGACTCAAATATGTTTCAAATTCTAAGTCAAAGATGTAAAAATCTGGTTCTAATCAGCTCAAAATCTGAGCCAATCAATAGAAGAAAAACAGCTCAAACAAATTGAAAACAGAGCTGTAAAAGTATGAAGGAAGTGCTTTGAATTTTCAGATCTTAAGCCTTCCATTTTGTTTTAATTTTTTTTCAAAATAAATTTCTATGTGCAGCTTGTTTCTTATCCCATGGACCAACATCAAGTTAGACTGTTCAATCCTCACTTGAATTTTTTTCAATTTATGTTGTAGAATTTAGAGAATAAAGTCTGTTGGACATTCTAATCCCAACAGATAATAGATTAGGTAGAGAATATTATGGGCTCAACTGTTTAATCTGAGTCCATGGAGAAATAAGGAGTAGAAATATATTAGATTTCCTGCTTTCAAAAAGAATAAAATGTGGAAAAAGAGTTTGCCAATCCAAGTACACTCTAAATGAAGAAAAAATGTTAGATCTATAGGATTGGGTAGGTAGAAATCTTGTTGATGAAAGATCCATTGTTTTTATGGCTGCTAATATGTTTTCAGAGCAAGATCATCCCAGCAAAGGAAGAGCAGCCCAATGGATGAGGCACAGGTTAGCCTCCCAGAGAATGCAATTCTGAAGTTCTTGATGCCTTCAAGAAGGCACCATCCCCAAGTGGAGCCACTGTTAGCCACCTCTAAAATTTTTTTATAGAAAAAGGTGGCTAAGACTTTTCTGAGCCTTCAAGGAACAAATTTTGTGGCTAAAAATTGTTGGCTCTTGAAGAATTTTGAAGGCCTCATGCCTCTGTCCCAAAAATATTCATTTTCTATTTCCATTTTATACTCTGAAGTTCTGCTAATTTCATGAGAAAACACTGCTAAGAAACCATCATTTTCCCCCTTCTCCCACTAAAAACTAACCTTCATTTGTTGCCCTTTCTCTTTTTCATATAAACCATGGGCCCGCCTTCCGCACTTAAAACCTTGTA
Source organism: Pinus albicaulis (assembly GCA_034641835.2). Taxonomy (NCBI): domain Eukaryota; kingdom Viridiplantae; phylum Streptophyta; class Pinopsida; order Pinales; family Pinaceae; genus Pinus; species Pinus albicaulis. The sequence goes on along the minus strand of JAXQQM020082944.1, from coordinate 15,626 downwards.
ATATTTCTTCCCCAAAGTTTTTTTTTTTTGTAAAACCCAAAAACCCATTTATCCAAAATTTTGATCCAATGTGATAAAGTCACGTGTTAATATAAAATGGTTAGATCAAAAATACACGACGTGCAATTGCATCGGAGAAAATCCAAATCGGTTGATTGAAATACCACATCAAACTTCCGATGCGATTAGGTCTCATATATGTAAACCTTGCCCCGTTTGCTTTCATTCCATACAAGCTACACCCAGGGACCCAGTGTTGAAGTCCCGAAGTGCTTAATCGCATCGCAAGTTTCGAATGGGTTGATTGAAAGACCGGACCCGAAGCTACGATTGCGATTGGCCCTTGTTATATAAAGCCTCGGGCCCATTGTATTCCATACATCCAGCAGCCCCACAATCGAGCACCAGTCACTTCATATATATATATTTTCCACCCCGATCCACTAAAACCTTGGTTTTATTAAAATTTGTGGGTTTTTCATAAAATTATAAGGGTTTTCCGTTGGTTCGTTCTAAGACTAATTTCCACCATTGATCGTAAGCCGACCAAACGGCCCGCGCTCGATCACATCAGAGTTTTTCATCACATGCCTTTGTTCGCTCCCTCCGATTGGGCATCCCTCTGATTCATTTTCCACCATTGAGCTGATCCCCAGATCAACGGTCCACGCAACATCGTATCACAAATTTTCATTGGTGCATTTGTTTGTTCACCCCGATCGCCGATCTCCCAATTTAATATCCACCGTCGATCTCTGTGGGTCTAATCGCATCCGACGGCTCATATTTATCCCGAAACCCATTTCCCTCCACTCTCCTTTTTAATCTCTTCTACGCAGATCCCCACCGTTGGATGCTGCCATCCAACGGCTATGCTCCTCCCATGCCTTCTAAAGCAGTTTTTCCCAATTACACAGGATTTTATAATATTTTCTGTGTTTTTCAGGTGTTTGATGGGTTTTCCATTATATAAAGGTCGAAGGCCTAGGGCGACGATTCCTGTGCCTTTGATTCATAAAAGGGAACCATTCATGGGGCTCCACTCGACGTTTCATCAAATGCTTCATGGGCATTGATGCCTTGAGAGCCCTGTGTGGCCTACACATTGACAAGAAACTGTGTTATTAAATCACCATCTAAAGAGTGTCAGTGTTAAAGAACAAAGCACAATAGAAAAAGAAGATTGAAGACAGATTTGGGAATTACGGCTAAGAATGGTTATCAAAAGCCTAATTTCGAGAATTAAAACACAATTAAAGGAACATCATAAGTTATTAACAGAAAGAAAGGCCTCCACCGCCACATTTGAGGCGAATTGATTCCTCCGAGCTACCACAGTGCCACCTGTAACTAGAAGCATTCAACATAGGCCGAATTTATTGTTCAAAATCAGATATTCACCTCAGCACAGCCAGGGAGTTACTTATACAAGCAACTTAATGCAAAAAATATCTGTAGAGTTACTCCAATGTAACGAAGAGCCTCAAAGTCAAAAAAAGCTCCCACCAAGATTTAATCTTAATTGTAAAACGGTTAATACAAACAGATAACCTGTAAACCTCTCCATCGAGCCCCTCAAAGGCCGAGAAGTCATCACCCTGTATTAATTACCCTGGGAGATCTTTTATTCGATCTCACCTCCTCATTCTTCTATAAATACCTATGTAGAATATGAAAAATTGTTGGTTGCAGAACGTTGAAATCCACTTGAGCTTAAACTTCTAATCGTAAATAGTATTCACTGGCCCTTGAAGCTCTGTTTGTGCTAGATTAGTTAGGCTGAATAGTGAAGATGATTGTTGAACTGAAACATTGGACTTGAAGACTGTAACTGGTTTGACGTCTATAACAAGCTGTTTCTTGGGATCCTGGTCTATATCACTGGTGAAGTGCCCCTTTATTTGTTATTGTTTTTCCTTCTATGTATGTCATATTTTTCACTTTTCTCTGAGAAAGAACAACATTTATAGAGTTAGGATCTATTGTTTATCAGTACCCTTCTCTAACTGATAAGCTTTATCTCAATGTTTTCCTCTAATTTGTTTATTTAAGAATGATTAAATACAGTTTAAGCAGTTAGGAATGTTGGCGTTCCCTCGTCCTACTGTTTGCTTTAAACATTATTCTTGAAAGTTATTTTCATCATTTTCTTACTAAAGTTAGACTAGAAAATTTTATGGTTAGCCCTGTTTCTAGTTTCTATCCTCCAAAGGCAGATTCTGAAGATTTCCCTGGGTGTTGACTAAAAGCAGACTAGGTTTCAAAGTACCTTATCTGATCTTAGGTTACACTTTGTTTTCTCTTATGTTTTTTCATACTTTATGAAGGTAATTATGCGGATTACTGGATTGTTTGTCAATTAAGATGCTTTAATAAAAACTTTCCCAAGAATTCTATGGTTAGGCCTGTCCTTGGTTGGTTTTAAACAGTTACTTAAGAGGCTTTTCTTGTTTGGACTGACTATAAATCTCTTGTGAAATTATTATCAGTTTCCACCGCTCCAACACTTTATTGTTTCCATTCCATCACTCTAATCTCAATAATCTTGTGATATAGATGACTTTCCCCTTGGATCACTCTTGATGTTGTTGCTCAATTAAAGCTCTGATATGACTCCATATCCCAATGGACTAAAAACCAACGTTATATCTATCTTTTAGCCAAAGCTTTTCTATTTGCTTGCAACTTCTCACCTTTGAAACTCTTTGCATTCAGGACTTTTCACCTCAAACAGTAATCATGTTCAACCATCCAAAAACAAAAAAAACCCTCGGCCTTCATTACTAGCCTAATATCATTACCCCAAACTTCAAAGACAAATCCATATTTGCACTTATTGGAGAGATCCCTCTCCGGATTCTGGAGGGATAGATCCTAGAATCCCAAAGTGGTTGAAGTAATGTTGCTTCTGCAGTTTTAGTCTCCCCAATCTGCTAAAATTGCAGATTCATAACATACCTAACAATTCCCCACTTAAACTTGACTTGGGAATTATTGACTAAATCCAGCAAAACCTGCTAAATGAGACAACCCCGCTCACTCTAGCTCTTCCCCCCCTCAAATTTTTACCCAGGGTAATTTTTAACTTGACATCCCCCCTATCACCTAGGTCTAACCCAAACTTTACCAGTGATTAACTAGGGGTATGAATGCCATACCAGGTCTTACAAAAATATGCACATTTATATGCAAAAAATTTACTCCTTCATAATATATATTTTTGTTTCATTGTTGTTGTCTTTGTACATATGAAATCAACGTCCATATAAAAATAATCCATCTACTGGATTACATGGGTCACCAGCCTCTGTAACCACCAGTCCTCTAGGAATTCTCTTCAGATACATGGTTCATTAATTTATCCATGTGCTCGTATCCTCTCTCATTTTCTACATTCATTCATGATGTCCTCTCCAAAGAGGACATCATAGTTGTACATAAATCTGCCCTCTACACTTTTGCTGGTCCATTCTAATTTTCTACTTGGTTGCTTGGTGAAGCTCCTCTTCTCCACCTTCGACCACAATTTTGACATGGCCCTCACGAAACCTTTTATAGACTCTACTATGCATGAATGCAACTCTATTTTCACATCTTGGGATAAGGACCATAAATAATTTGTCCAATTTGTGAACCTGATCTACCACGTCCTGGTGAAATTTAACAATCTTGCGCTATGTGACATTCCAACGACCTATAGCCTGATTGTATACTTGGAAACAATCCCCATGAGCAATAATAGTCTGGATACCCAGATCGAATACAGCCAGAAGACCCTCCTTCAAAGTCGAATACTCTGCAACATCCCTACTCATATCCAGCCCAAGCTGCTTCCGTAGCTTCAGAATCAAATTATCATCCGAATCGTAGATAGCAATGCCCGCTCCCGCAAGAGTGTCCCAGTGATCAAAGGTCCCATCCAAGTTCTTAGCCCTGATCATACCTTTGTAATACAATTTAAACTACCTGTCATCCTTACTAATCCGCTCGGCATCAAAGGGTTTCTCATACTCATCCCCAACAGCTTCCCACTCATCCTCCGACTTGCTTGAATGCTGCAGGAAAATTTAGCGTAATGTCTTTTTCTGCAAACGTCTTTAGACAAACGCCGTGTTTTTTCTTCGGCCTGGTTGTGGTAGGTGACCTCCTACTGGAATTTATCGAACTCGAGGGCCTGCATTCTCAATAACAATTTCATCTCCCCTTCGTCGCCGCCACCCATCTCAGAGCAGCCCTAATTGCCACCACAAGCCTCCACACCAGTGGCCTCATCGACTAGATCTCAAGGCTCCAACAACTATACAACCTCTCACAAGTAGCTTCTCGCTGCTCATGGATTGCTGGCATGTCGGTACCTTAGCTGAAGCTAGATCCGCGTCCAGCATCGCCATGTATAACTCCATATCCATTCAAGATCCTAGCATTGTTAGCCCTCTCAAAGCACCTGTAGAGAAATTTCTAGAGGAAAATACACAACTTGTCCATGTCTCACACAATCTCTAAGAAATCAGTTTGCGCACAATCTTTCACCTACTTGCTTCTAACCACAGCTCCTCCTTTTCTTTAAAGGATCCTCAATCCTAGATCTTATAGATTGGATCACATGCTTCCATATCAAATCTGTAAAAAACTTCCTATTACTGCTAGTCGATAGATCTAGGTTGTGGCATCACCATTGTCCTCTTTCTCCATTGAGAAACCCTCCATGGAATTCTCCATGGAATCAATCAATCAGATATTTCCTAGCAACACCATGCTCCGCATGGCTCGATCTGCAAAAGGCTGCATTGATTTCTCCATTCACAAGCCAATAAAACCCTTGGCTACAAAAGCATCCCTCTGAAGCCAAACCTGGCTCTGATACCAATTGTAAAGATTTTACAGCAGAAATAATAAACAATTTTACTGAGAGAAATAAACATAAAGAGCTAGCAACAAAACATTAACATAAACACATATGTTTATCTGGGAAAACCCCAAATCTGGGGAAAAACCCAACCAATGAAATTTCATTAACCATTGGCCAAAACCTTGGCCAATCCAGCCAAGTGAGCCTTCACCACTCACCTCCAGGCCTACATTACAATGAATTTTTCCTAGCCTTTTATAGGCTCTATTACATGCAATACCATGGGCTAAAACCATGGGTGCACAATACCATGTGCCCCAAAACCATCACTGTTTACCCAAGTCAACATTGACTCTATCCCGAGTCAAGTTTACCTAACAATTCTATGGGCGGTGGTAGTGTAGGAGGATTCTGTAATGTTCCCAATTTTTGCAGCTAATGGGAACATTTCATTTTAATTTAAGTTTGCTTTATTCATGAATAAAAGTATGTAAAGGAGGTTTATTGACTCCTAAGTTGAAAATAAACACATGCCCAATAACATGGAAATGAGTCATTCCTGATGCTTCTTATCATCGTAATAAAATCCTCTCTCGTTGATGGTTTGCTTCAGACACTGGTCAGCTTCCGAGACTGATTTTGTAGGCCCTTGCTTGATATCTTTTAGTTCTATTACGCATTGAGAATAATATTTTGGCTTTCGGAACTACTGCTTCAAGACATCCTTAATCTACTATACGGTGGGATATACATGATGTGTATTGTATCCCATGAACCAATCTAAAGCATGACCTTTAAAATTCATAGCCAGCAGTGCCCTCTTGAGAGCATCATTATTGAAATTTTGTGCAGTCCACACCCCATTCACCACAAACAAAAATCGGTCCATATCCTCATCCCCTGTAGCCTTAAAGGTGGGTACCTTCATATGCGTGGTTATATATTCTACATGTGTGGGCGGTGGTGGTGTAGGAGGATTCTGTAATGTTCCCACTTTTTGCAGCTAATGGGAACATTGCATTTTAATTTCAGTTTTCTTTATTCATGAATAAAAGTATGTAAAGGAGGTTTATTGACTCCTAAGTTGAAAATAAACACATGCCCAATGTAAAAGAGGACAAATCTGGGCTATTATATTAAACACCCCTAAGTATGAAAAGGGGAAATTCATTTGAATGGGTAAAACTTGGACCCACCTACAGCACAGTTTGGAGGGAAGCTTATCCATCAAGCACAGCGTACTTCTAGAAGAGGATCTCATGTGTGAAAGAGGATAAGTTGAAGAAGGTGGTTTATGGTTTTGGCAAGCCCTCATGTTATAAAAAGAAAGAGAGGCAGCAAATAAATGTTGTTGAAGAATTTTGAGAAGTTTCTACAGCAACTCATGTCTCTTGACTGTTTAGCCTAAGGGAAGAGGATTCCTGTTTAGGAATCCTCTCTCCTTCCATGGAGAAGCTCTTTGGAGGAGATTGTGATGAATCTCTCCACTATCCGAAATTATGGCCAAGCTACATATCTATAGCATCACTGGTCCTGTTGAGGGTTTTGTAGTTGTTTGTGAGTTGCAGCAAGTGGGGGAACTAGATCTACAAGATATAGTTTTTTAGAGGAGATTTCTCTCAAGGAGGGTGTCTTGTGACCACCCGGAAGAGGATATTACTCTCATTGTACTTTGAGATATGTAATTTTTATTTCTTTTATCAGTTCATTCTAGCTACTGCACAGTCTCTTCCTTATACTACGTTATTTTCATGTACATGCTTCAATGTTGTCTAGATTTCTTATTGTATTGTAGCGCTCCAAATTGAGCATCGTCTCTAGGTGCAGCTTATAGTTTCATAGCGATTTCCAGAGCTTCTTCCTAAGAATCAATCTTATGTTGACCCATAGGCCCACATAGATGTCGAAATAGCATGGAAATGAACCATTCCTTATGCTTCTTATCATCGTAATAAAATCCTCTCTCATTAATGGCTTGCTTCAGTCACTGGTCAACTTCCGAGACTAATTCTGTAGGCCCTTGCTTGATATATTTCAGTTCTATTATGCATTGAGAATAGGATTTTGGCTTTTATAACTACTGCTTCAGGGCATCCTTAATCTGCTGAACGGTGGGATATACATGATGAGTAATGTATCCCATGAACCAATATAAAGAGCGACCTTCAAAATTCATAACCAGCAGTACCCTCTTGAAAGCATCATTATTGACATTTTGTGCAGTTCACACCCCATTTGCCACAAACACAAATTGGTCCATATCCTCATCTCCTACACCCTTAAAGGTGGGTACCTTCATATGCGTGGTTATATATTCTGCATGTGTGGGCGGTGGTGGTGTAGGAAGATTTTGTAATGTTCCCACTTTTTGCAGCTAATGGGAACACTGCATTTTAATTTCAGTTTTCTTTATTCATGAATAAAAGTATGTAAATGAGGTTTATTGACTCCTAAGTTGAAAATAAACACATGCCCAATGTGAAAGAGGAAAAATCTGGGCTATTTTATTAAACACCCCTAAGAATGAAAAGGGGAAATTCATTTGAATGGGTCAAACTTGGCCCCACCTACAGTGCAGTTTGGAGGGAATCTTATCCATCAAGCACAACGTACTTCTAGAAGAGGATCACATGTGTGAAAGAGGATAATTTGAAGAAAGTGGTTTATGGTCTTGGAAATCCCTCATGTTATAAAAAGAATGAGAGGCAGCAAGTAAAGATTGTTGAAGAATTTTGAGAAGTTGCTACAGCAACTCAAGTCTCTTGGCTGTTTAGCCTGAGGGAAGAGGATTCTTGTTTAGGAATCCTCTCTCCTTCCATGGAGTAGCTCTTTGGAGGAGATTGTGATGCATCTCTCCACTATCCAGCATTATTGCCAAGCTACATCTCTATAGCAATGCTGGTCCTGTTGAGGTTTTTGCAGTTGTTTGTGAGTTGCAGCAAGTGGGGGAACTATATCTAAAAGATCTAGTTTAGAGGATATTTTTCTCAAGGAGGGTGTCTTGTGACCACCCAAAAGACGATCTTACTCTCATTGTACTTTCAGATCTGTAATTTTTATTTGTTGTATCAGTTCATTCCAGCTACTATTCAGTCTCTTCCTTATACTGCGTTATTTTCATGTACATGCTTCAATGTTTTCCAGATTTATTATTGTATTGTAGTGCTCCAAATTGAGCATCGTATCTAGGTGCATCTTATAGTTTCATAGAAATTTCGAGAGCTTATTCATGAGAATCAATATTATGCTAACCCATAGGCCTGCATAGATGTGGAAATAGCATGGAAATGAACCATTCCTTATGCTTCTTATCATCATAATAAAATCCTCTCTCCTTGATGGTTTTCTTTAGTCGTTGGTCAGCTTCTGAGACTGATTCTGTAGGCCCTTTCTTGATATCTTTCAGTTCTATTACGCATTGAGAATAGGATTTTGGCTTTCGAAACTACTGCTTTAAGGCATCCTTAATCTGTTGAATGGTGGGATATACATGATTAGTAATGTATCCCATGAACTAATCTAAAGCGGGACCTTTAAAATTCATAACCAACAATGCCCCTTTGAGATCATCATTATTGACAGTTTGTGCAGTCCATACCCCATTTGCCACAAACCACAATTGGTCCATATCCTCATCCCCCACACCCTTAAACGTGGGTACTTTCATATGCATGGTTATATATTCTACATGTGTGGGTGGTGGTGGTGTAGGAGGATTCTTTAATGTTCCCAATTTTTGCAGCTAATGGGAACACTGCATTTTAATTTCATTTTTCTTTATTCATGAATAAAAGGATGTAAAGGAGGTCTATTAACTCCTAAGTTAAAAATAAAGACATGCCCAATGTGTAAGAGGACAAATCTGGGCTATTATATTAAACACCCCTAAGAATTAAAAGGGGAAACTCATTTGAATGGGTCAAACTTGGCCCCACCTACAACGCAGTTTGGAGGGAAGCTTATCCATCAAGCACAACATACTTCTAGAAGAGGATCTCATGTGTGAAAGAGGATAAGTTGAAGAAGGTGGTTTATGGTTTTGGAAAACCCTCATGTTATAAAAAGAAGCAGAGGCAACAAGTAAAGGTTGTTGAAGAATTTTGAGAAGATGTTGCAGCAACTCAAGTCTCTTGGCTGTTTAGCCTAAGGGAAGAGGATTCCTACTAAGGAATCCTCTCTCCTTCCATGGAGTAGCTCTTTGGAGGAGATTGTGATGCATCTCTCCACTATCCGGAATATGTTATGGCCACAAGCCACATTCTTGGTATGAGTGTTGGTCCTGCTGAGGGTTTTGCATTTGTTTGTGAGCGGTAAATAAGGGGGAACTAGATCTGCAAGATCTAGTTGTTTAGAGAATATTTATCTTAGGGAGGGTGTCTTGTGACCACCTGGAAGAGGATCTTACTCTCATTGTACTTTTAGATCTGTAATTTTTATTTGTTGTATCAATTCATTCCAGCTACTATGCAATCTCTTCCTTATACTGCGTTATTTTCATGTACATGCTTCAATGTTGTCTAGATTTCTTATTGTACTTGCTCTTTAGTGATTGAGGCTTGCCTCTCCCTTTGAGATATGTAAAGTAGCTTGTTGATCTATTCATGTCCAAATATAATATGTAATGTAATGAAAGCCATCTTCAGAAATCTCTGAAGTTTTCTGCAGTTTAGTGTATTAAAAGCTAGATCTACAAATTGTTATGCATTATTTTGATAAAACCCCATGGGGATCTTGTTAAGAAGGCTGAGTAGTTTCAAGATTTGGTATGGATATGATGTTTCAGCTATTTATCAGTTTTATATTGGATTTTTAACCTGCAGTAGCTGAATCTCCTCATATAAAACGCTGTCAAGTCTTTCTGCATCTTTTCCATGTGTTTCAGCTATAACTTATGAAGGATTCTTGCTCTTGCTGCATGTAAATTATGATGCTTCTACCAGGTAACTTCATTATGGATGTGATTTCTTGCTGCCATACTGTAATATGAGCTTAATGACTTATTTCCAGTGTCTTCCAGCAGAAACTGCGCAATTCCTGAAGGAGGGTTTCTCCATTAACCTGGCTCTCTCCTTTAGCTGATTTTCAACGAGTGTTGATTATGGGAGATCTGTTTAAGCCCCCTAAACTCATTTATTTTTTATGATACTCTGCATGGGTTTCCCACACAGCTTAAAATAAGGGAACCCAACCTTGTTCTTCGTTATTTTAACACAGGATTTCTGATACAGCGTCCTCCTTGAGCCTATTGCAGATATTCCTGAGAGTGGAATTTCTTGCTTCTCACTTATTTGGATTTTGATTCTCTTTGGATCCATTATTTATAACTGTAGATATAAGGTTCCCAAGGGTATAAAAATCCAAGAGTATTTTTTCATTCCCACACTTGCTGTGTTTCATCAGTCTTCTATAGAAAGAGTCTAAAATGGGCCAGGAAGCCTCTAGTTTTAATCCTCTCCTTAGAGGTGATATAACCAGTAAATGCCCTACTAGTCTATCTCTGGTTTAGAATTTACTGGTTTTTTTTCCATGCTGCTGTGATCCCATAGTGGAATATCTTAGGATATTCCCTACTAAGCCTATTTTTCCCCATTTGGGACATTACAGTGGTATCAGAGCATGGTCTTTGGCACAACCTGTGAGATAAAGCTACAATTGAATCAAAGAGCAGAAGCAAAGAATATTTGATGGAGCAGATGAGATTATTCTCATCATTTTTTAGATCTAAGAAGGGCCTCTCCTAAGATGTAAATCAGAAGGAGAAAGAAGGAGCACCGAGACTCCTAGAGGGTTTCGAGAAGAAGCAAGTTGCAGTAAGAGCTACATGATATTTCGAGAAGAACAAGGAAGCCCTAGCACTTCCTATCAGCAAAGTAGAAGACCGGAGGATTCAAGATCTCGTCATAGATCCACTATGCCCACTTTATTTGAAGAAGGTGAGAGGTATAGAAATGAATAAAAGAGATGCAAAGAAACTCCTAAAGGGTTTCAAGATGGAGAGGAAGAGCCATACACTTCCTGTTATCACAAGGCAGAGAGAATGACTGAAGAAGAGATCTCATTGCTTATTTATCAAGAATTGAAGAGTATTGAAGAAAATCTCAAGAAGTTTGAGAAGAAGAGGAAAAATAAGAGCTACAAAGAGACATCTCGCAAGGAAATAAAGGAGAATGTAAATCTTGTCACTTTGGGAAAGAGATCTTCATTTTCACTATCTGCTGCTAAGGAGCTTGCATCTAGAGAAGAGGCACTTGCATCTTTGCAAGGTAGTCTTTAGTTCTTATCATATGGGGTCCCATGCATAAATTAGGAGATGCATGAGGAGGAGAAGAAAGATTGCAGCACTGGTATACTTGAAGGAAGGAGGCCGTCATCCTTGCCAGCAGTTGGAGACACCATTCATTCGGATGGAGGAACTCTTGTGTTCTGTCAAGAGGTTCCCATATATTAATTGATCCAAGGTATGCATTGGATTTCAGCCCATATTATTTCAATATCCATGCATAGCCAAGGGTTAGATCAAAATGTTGATTTGAAGCAAAGGTATATCACAGCGCTGTCACATAGTGGGTGTGACAAAGAGGCTTCATCATTCTTGCAGCATGTTGGAGGTATTGCTACAGATCCAAAGCTTCACTGGTTTTGTAGGATCATACATGAGAGGAAGGAATCATTAAGAGATCTCAACAAAGATGCATTTCAGTATTTCATGAGATGAAAAGTTCTTCAGTGGGTTCAAGGAGATGGTATTCTACAAAAGGAGAATGCCATGATTTTGCAACACATCACTCAACTTCCATATTTGAGTGACTGGATGAGGATGGTGAGAAAGGGGTCACATGATCACTTGGAGACATATATGGAACAACAAGCTTGGTTATGCTGGTTGCCTTTGGGAGACTCCTATCACTCTCCAAAGGTACCTATTTTTCTAATCTATGCCTTAAAGAATGGTCATGAGATTAATAAGGAGGCATGGAAACGCTGGTTGCTTGGGGGTGAGCATGTTCTATACCCAAGGATTCTCATTCTCTTATCTCATGCTTGGTACATCATTAGTAGATCATATGAAGAGAAAGCATGGATGATGTGATTGTTAGAAGGAGAGTGGACATCAGATGCTAAATCTTATGTCCATGTATTCACCTATGCTTGAAGTATGTCTCATATTTCCACATGCATTTCTATTGGAGGTATATTTCATGCATGAACTTTGGCTTGGGAGGAGGAATGAATCCCACATTATGTGGTAGGTGGAGGTTGCTTGTACTATGTTGATGAGGCATTTTACATGTTCATCATTTTGTTGGTACTCAAATATCCACATGTTGATGAGGAAAGAAGGCTGCAAAGTCCTTGTTTCTAGGAATGATTTTGGGTGAGTATGTTTGCTACCTAATAGCTCATTATTTTCTAAATCATGCCTTTGATTTCAATGTATGTTGTAGCAAGAGAGGGCATGTACAATTTTGTTTCACTTGAGAAGGTACGACCACCATATGACATCTCCTATGTGTATTTGTTTTGCATGGTAAGAAATTTGGCATGATCATCTCAAGATGTGCATTGATGATGGTGCTTTGTATTGGGCTGATGGGCGAAAACGCGAAGCTGGGAAACACTTTTTGGCATGAGATAGAATTCGGGAGAATTTTTTAATTTCTCGGCCGAGAAAAAAAGTCAACTAAATTTCTCGGCCGAGAGTTTTCAAAACTCTCGTCCGAGAGATTTTAAATATTTCGTATTTTCTCGGAGGAGAGTTTTGAAAACTCTCGGCCGAGAGTTGTGTCAAAAAACTCTTGTCCGTAAACTCTCGGCCGAGAGTTTTATTGCGCAAACTCTCGGCCGCAAACTCTCGGCCAAGAGTTTTTAAAACTTTTGGCCGGGAGTTTTCCCGCGCATAAATTGGTTTAAAACTCTCGACCGAGAGTTTTAAAAATTTCTCGGCCGAGAGTTTCTGGTCAACAAAAAAATCAGAAAACTCTGCAGTTTTGAGAAATCTGCAACTTTGGAGGGACAGAACACCTACAAAAACAAAATTTTATATGTCAGACCAAGTACCATTAGATTCGTCTCTAAATCTAGTTTTTGATGATGTGAGATTTATGGAGTTTCATTAAAAAATTCAATTTTTTATTAATTTTTTACTAAACTATGTCACTATGGAATTTCATTGTTCAAAAAATTGCATTGAATGAAAATTCAATAACTTTCAAACGAGGACACCAAAAAATTTAAAAAAATCATAGTGCACTTCCTCTCCCTGTCTACTTCAAAAGGGTACTCTCATTTTTCTTATTGATGATCACATTGAAAAGAAAATCAAAGGATAATAAAATGTACTGAAACATCACTGTTTTTTTGTCTTCGTCCATTTCAAAAAATAATAAAAATTAGTGATTTGATCCGAAAATTACCAAAAAATAGTCTGTGCACTAGTGCAATATATGCAGATTATGATGCTATGGTTTTTTTCCAAAAAATGAATAACCTTCCCTAAAAAAAGTAAAGGATAATAAAGTGACTATTTATGTTTGCCTAAAAATTTCAAGTATATGCAGTTAGTAAACAATAAATTTACCCCTCTATATTTCAATATTTAAAATATAAAAAAATATCGGTATGGAGGTAAGACAATTCTCTACAATTCTTGTTTTTATTTCAAAGCATAATTTGCGATAAAAATATGAGTTTAGTGGAGTTGAAGTTGAAAAACATAGAAAATTACAATTTTCAACGTCAAAAAAGGGCAAAAAGGGTTTCCCAACTTCACATTTTCACCCTGATGTGACACATCATATGTCCATTAGCATGGTTTGGTTTGATGATGAACATGAGGAGGAAAGAGGGCAGAAAGATCACTTGTTGCTTTGGTGCTTTGAATGAGTATGTTGACCACCCCATGGCTCATAATTTTTTGATTCATGCCTTATGTACCAAAGAGACGTTGCAGCAAAGAAAGGCATGCACATCATATTTTGAGAAGCATGGCTTGTCCATCTTATATGGAGGAGATGAAGGATGGAAACAAAGGGCCTTGCAATGGTGGTTGATTTTGGGAGAATATGGTTTGACATATTTTGTTTACCCATATTACTCCTTTCCCTCTTCTTTGTATAACGCTAAAATGATGGATTTTGGATCCAACAAGGCCAACATGGCTAAGAATGGAGGCATAGCAATGCTTATTGAAATTCAAAAACATGGGATGGAGGAATGTTCTATATGGTGAAGCTTTTCCTTTATGGGAGGAGCTACTTTACTTTATGTCTCACATGTGTTTGTGATGATGTTGGACATTATGTATTTGTCATCTTGTACTTCATGGTAAGAAGAGGACATCTAACTTCACGGATGGAGGTAATCTCATGCATTGGTAGAAGACAAATTTGGAACCAAACTTACATAATATTTTGCAGCAAATGGAGGGAGCCTTCCTTATGTGGATGCCATATGGAGGGGATAGATGATTTGCATCTACAATAAGAGTTGCTTGAGGGAAAGCAACATTTTGCCGGGGGAGACTGTAATGTTCCCAATTTTTACAGCTAATGGGAACATTGCATTTTAATTTCAGTTTGCTTTATTCATGAATAGAAGTATGTAAAGGATGTTTATTGACTCCTATGTTGAAAATAAACACATGCCCAATGTGAAAGAGGACAAATATGTGCTATTATATTAAACACCCCTAAGTATGAAAAGGGGAAATTCATTTGAATGGGTCAAACATGGCCCCACCTACAATGTAGTTTGGAGGGAAGCTTATGCATCAAGCACAACGTACTTATAGAAGAGGATCTCATGTGTGAAAGAGGATAAGTTGAAGAAGGTGGTTTAGGGTTTTGACAAGCCCTCATGCTATAAAAAGAAGGAGAGGTAGCAAGTAAAGGTTGTTGAAGAATTTTGAGAAGTTGCTGCAGCAACTCAAGTCTCTTGGGTGTGACCTCTTTGGAGGAGATTTTGATGCATCTATCCACTATCTGGCATTATGGCCAAGCTACATCTCTATAGCAGCATTGGTCCTGTTGAGGGTTTTGTAGCTGTTTGTAAGTTGTAGCAAGTGGGGGAACTAGATCTGCAAGATCTAGTTGTTTAGAGGAGATTTCTCTCAAGGAGGGTGTCTTGTGACCACCCGGAAGAGGATCTTACTCTCATTGTACTTTCAAATCGATAATTTTTATTTTTTGTATCAGTTCATTCCAGCTACTACGCAGTCTCTTCCTTATACTGCATTATTTTCATGTACATGCTTTAATGTTGTCTAGATTTCTTATCGTACTTGCTCTCTGGTGATTGAGGCTTGCCTCTCCCTTTGAGATTTGTAATGTAGCTTGTTGATCTATTAATGTTCAGATTTTATATGTAATGTAATGAAAGCCATACTCAGAAATATCTGAAGTTTTCTGCAGTTCAGTGTATTAAAAGCTAGATCTACAAATTGTTATGCATTATTTTGATAAAACCCCATGGGGATATTGTTAAGAAGGCTGAGTAGTTTCCAGATCTGGTATGGATTTTATGTTTTAGCTATTTATCAGTTGTAGATCTGATTTTTAACCTACAACAGTTGAAGCTCTTCATATAAAACGCTGTCAAGTCTTTCTACATCTTTTCCATATGTTTCAGCTATAACTTCTGAAGGATTCTTGCTCTTTCTTCATGTAAATTCTAATGCTTCTACAAGGGAACTTCATTATGGATATGATTTCTTGCTTCCATACTTTAATATGAGTTTAATGACTAATGTCCAGTGTCTTCCAGTAGAAACTGCACAATT
>JAXQQM020066202.1:0-68802 GCA_034641835.2 Pinus albicaulis | reverse complement strand
CAATAGATTTCGTCCTTCTTCTCACATGGGAGATGAAACTGCTTTTCAGATGCTCGTCTATAATCAGAGGAGAAGATGTGTGATCTTGAGTGAGTGAAATGCTCTCCAATGTTGACTGTATTTATATCCATCATTGAGGTGTGTGACACATCTGCTGGGGGTGTAAAACCTTAAGGCCGACCTGCACTTAAATTTATTATAAATAATAAATTCAAAATAAATGTTCTGCTCATCAGATTAAAATCAATTTTATATCGATTTTACACTTCTCCGAAAGAGGAATCCAATACAAATATTGGAATCTTCATCTGAGCATCACAAGATGGAGTTTGGACCTAGTTGTCCAAATTTAACACTCCCTCTCAACTAGGGAGAGCTCCATCCACCAGTGCAATCAAACATCGTGCGTCATCTACCGTAACTTGCTTTGCTGGCCTCTTTATTTTAGAACAGAAGTGGGTCAGTCACAAAGACATCATCCCCTGGCTGACAAATTCAGCCCAGAGGTTCGAAACCTCTATCGGACTCACAAAGAGTCTCCAACCAACCCGAAGTTGGTTCATCTGACCCAAAGTTAGGCGGAGGTCCGAGACCTCACTAGACTTGATCCCAGATCAAGTGGTTGGACCGTGCCATCCTAGATAGAGAGTACGACAATCTCTGATGCGTCCATCAGTCTTTGCTACTAGTCTCTAGCTTTTCCCACCTCATTGGACAAATGAGAGGTACTTCCCATGAGCCCTGAACTCAATGGGTAGGATGCATACGGGGCACAGATAATGAGAGGTGAACCAACTCAATAATCACAACGGTGGGGTCCAAGCACACCAACAAGGTTTGGCAAGCCTAGCCTTGTGGTTGCTCATAACTCCGAGAAGCTGTCCCCAAAGCCCCCAGAGCTCCTCGAGCTCATCGTCCAACAAGACCCACATCATAGGGTCGTTCCACGATACCAAGTCTCTCACGGAAGGTTAGGAACTTGACCTTCCCCAGGGGCTTAGTGAGAATATCCGCGACCTGCTCATCAGTTCCTATATGATCGAGCCTTACGGCGCCTCGCTGTACCGTATCCCGGATGAAATGATACCTGATATCAATATGCTTGGATCGGTCGTGGAACATAGGATTCTCGGTCAAGCGAATCCCACTCTGGTTATCACAGAGTATCACGGTGGTATCTAGCACATGTCCAAACAGCTCACTAAAGAGCTTTCGCAACCAAACTGCTTCACAACAGGCCATACTTGCTGCAATGTATTCGGCCTCTGCGGTGCTCAAGGCCACCGACTTCTGCTTCCTGCTCATCCATGAAATCGAAGCAGAACCAAGATTGAAGCAGCATCCCGATGTGCTCTTACGATCCACCACACTGCCAGCCCAATCGGCATCAGTATATCCAAGGAGTGTCATGCTCCCGGCAGTGTATCTCAGCCCATGGTTTATCGTGCCCCGAAGGTATCTCAGAAGATTCCTGGCACCAACCCAGTGAAAGTGATGAGGTTCAACAATCTGTTGACTCAAAGTGTTCACTGCAAAACATATATCTGGACGGGTGTTCACTAAGGACATCAGGGCCCCTACAAGTTGACGATACTCAGTAGGATTTTCCAATACGGGCCCAGCAGCGCTGCCACTCAACTTCTTGAAGTTGAGTTCCATTGGTGTTGACACAGACTTGCAGTCCACCATACCAAATCTTTCTAGAAGTTTCACAATGTATTTTCCTTGAGAAAGGAAAATCTCTCCAGGTCTCTGCCAGACCTCCAGGCCTAGGAAGTAGTGCATCAGTTCTAGGTCCTTCATCTCGAACTCAGCAACGAGCTCCCTCTTGCATTGATGAATGAGAGGGTCAACACCTGTCAGAAAGAGGTCGTCCACATACAACACTAGAATGAGAGGCTTCTCTTGGACAACCTTGAAGTAAAGGTTCAGATCAGCATTACTTCGAGTGAAGCCCAGCTTCATCAAGTAGCTATCTATCCTTTCGTACCAAGCTCTGGGTGCTTGCTTCAACCCATAGAGGGCTTTCTTCAACCTGCAGATATGAGTGTCCCGATCTTGGACTTCAAACCCCAGAGGTTGTTCTACATACACCTCTTCTTTTATTGCACCATGCAGAAAAGCGGTCTTGACATCCATCTGATGAAGACTCCATCCTTGTGTAGCAGCAAGGGCTATGATTGATCGAATGGTGGTATATCGTGCCATAGGTGCAAATATGTCATCATAATCTATTCCTTCCTTTTGAGAGAAGCCACGGGCAACAAATCTTGCCTTGAACTTTTCAGCACTTCCATCAGATCCATGCTTGATCTTGTAGAGCCATTTTGCGGTGACAACTGATTTCTCCTTCGGTCTTGGAACCACATCCTAGACATCATTCTTCATTATGGACTCATATTCTTCGTGCATAGCATCCTTCCAGACTTGATGCTTTACGACTTCCTCAAAAGATCCAGGTTCAGATTGTACAATAGTACTCATGGCAGCCAGATACCCTTGGTATCTACATGGCTTCTTGCTTTCTTGGAATGTCCCCCTCGGGGCAGCATGTCCCTCAGCATCTTCAAGAGTGTCCCTGATCCATGATGGTCTCTTTCTCAGTGAAGGAGATGGATCGATTGGGTCCATTGGTCCTTCATCATCAGGCATTGTCTCATCTTGCGATTCTTCTTGATTTCCAGGCCTTGCTTCATGATTTTCCTCAGATCTCAGAAGATCTACTACTTTCTTCAGGGAAGCATCTTCGTCAAAAGTGACATCATGGCATATCTCTACTTCCCTTTGACCAGGTACATAGACTCTATAGGCCTTAGAAGTTTTGCTATAGCCCACAAACATTCCTTTCTTCCCAGAAGCATCTAGCTTACTTCTTTTTTCTTTTGGCACATGAAAATAAACAGGACATCCAAAAATTCTAAAATGTGAGACATCAGGTTTCTTACTAGTGAAAACCTCTTCGGGAGTTTTGGAGTCCAGGGTGGAATGAGGGCATCGGTTTTGAATGTATACAGCAGTATTGGCAGCTTCTCCCCACAGAAACTTCGGTAGACCCTGGTCACATAGCATGGCACGGGCAGCTTCCACAATGGTCCTGTTCTTTCGTTCAGCAACACCATTCTGCTCAGGAGTATAGGCAGTAATAGTCTCCCTCTTAATGCCAGCTTCTCTGCAAAAGTCCTTGAACTCATTTGACTCATATTCAGTGCCATTGTCGGTCCTCAAAATCTTGATCTTCTTCCCTGTCATATTTTCCACCAAGGCTTTGAAGGTACGGAACCACATGAAAGCCTCATCCTTCTTTTTCAAGAAGTATATCCAGGTTTTGCGGGAGAAGTCATCAGTGAATGTCATATAGTAAGAACATCCTCCCAGGGATGTCATGGGTAGCATACCAGATAGATCAGAATGGACCAGTTGCAAAATATCAGATGTCTTTGTGACACTTGAGGGGAAAGGTTCCCTTGTATGCTTTCCTTCGGCACAACCCTTACATACACCTTCATGATTATTTCCAAATTCGGGCATCCCTGTCACCACCTTCCTTGCTTCGGGAAGGGCCTTGTAATGAAGGTCTCCAAACCTCCGGTGCCACAGTTCAATTTGTCAGATAGTATCACATGTCATAGCTCCCAGTGGACTTCCTCCAACCTGGTAGAGTGTTCCAACTCTAAAACCAATCACGATAGCTTCCTTGAGATTCTTCTTCCACATGCGCACCTTTCCATCAGTGAATGCCACATTGAAACCTTTGTCTTCCATGGTTGATATAGACACAAGGTTCTTCTTCAATTTTGGTACATAGAGTACATCCTGCAAATGTAGGACTTGTCCTTGAGACAAGTGGAGGGTCATAGTCCCTGTCCCTTTCACGGGATATGTGGCATTATCTCCAAGGATAATTTCCAGATTAGTATCCTTCTCAACCATGTCAGAGAGTGCTTCCTTGAACCCAATGATGTGTCTTGAGGCACCACTATCTATCAGCCAGACATCCATAGTGTCGGGCGGGGATGCAGCAGAGAGGGCAGATACAAGAATGTATTCATTTATTTTATCAACAACATTTGACTCCTCATACCTGGAGTTTCTAGACCTTTTGAAAGGTTGATTGTTTCTGCCAGAGGGAGCCTTCCTCTTTCCTTTGGACCTGTTATTTCTTTGATTTCCATTCCTCCGGTTGTTGTTGTTGTCATCACTATCGGGAGAATCCTTCTTGAAAGGACATTCTCTAGCATGATGACCTGGCCTATGACAAGTTAAACACTTGCCCTTCTTTCCTTGGGCCCCTGCTCTTCCTTTGTTCTTTGGACCACTAGAGTTCTTCTTTCTAGAATGAGTAGCGTAGGCAGCATTTCTGTCATTTTCGTATTCCTTCATTCTTGTCTCTTCTTGCATACATCTTGACAGTAGCTCGTCAAAGTTAGGAATTGTATTGTTATTAAGAATGGTAGTGTTGAATACTTGCCATTCATATGGGAGCCCTCCAAGTGCGGTGAGTACCATCTCACGATCAGCTATTGTCTCCCCAATAGCCAACAAATTGTTCCTGATCTCGGTCAATTTCAGAAAGTATGTTTGGACAGATTCATCCCTGCCTTTCTTCAGATTCTTCAATTGATTGTTGAAGAATAGCACCTGGTTTGCATTGTTTACTTTGAACATTTGTATCAGCTTATCATACATCTCTTTGGATGTGCCTAGTTCAGATATGTAGGCAACCAAACTTTTATGTATGGATTCCTTGATCATTAGCTTTGCTTTGATCTCCCCCTTCTTATACTTGGTTTTAGCAGTAGTAGTAGCAGTGGATAGAGGTTCTTGTATCTTACCCAGTACATAGTCCATGAGATCATGGTCTTCCAATTTGAGATCTAATATCATCTTCCAAGCATGGAAGTCATCTCTTCCAGTCAGCTTGTCATCCTCCTTGAAGCCATAACTTGTGGAACCCATTTTTCTCTTTTGGTGATTGCTATAAGTTAGGGCTTGTCTTCACCTCAGCTCCGATTCCATGTAAGATTTTGTAGATGTTCTATGCTTGATGCAATTTTACTTTTATAACAACAATCACATAAAAGTTAAGTAAAAACGTTGATAGAACATACCAGTTGATCTATAGAAGACAAACCAGAAATAGGAGAATGTGTTGGTGCGTTACGGCAGTCAGCAGGATGCTTCAACTAGCAAAGTCTTCTTGGTCGGCCAACCCAGAATGTGTCACAACAGTCCTCAAATCAGTCACCCAGTCAACTCAAAATCAACCCCAGAAAAGTCAACGCAGGGTAGCAACAATAAAGTCAACGCAACTCCAACTTCGGTCAACCTTTTGACCTCGATTTTTGTGCCAATGAGTATGGCCTTCAAAAATCGAACTCTCCACAAAATTTCAGCCAATTCAGACCATGCGTTGACCATAGTCAACGCTGGTCAAACTTGCCCAAAAACCCTAACCACAGAAAATTTGTTGCAGTAAATTTCATCCTTTTTGCTGCAGTAGATTTCGTCCTTCTTCTCATGTGGGAGATGAAACTACTTCTCAGATGCTCGTATATAATCAGAGGAGAAGATGTGTGATGTTGAGTGAGTGAAATGCTCTCCAACGTTGACTGTATTTATATCCATCATTGATGTGTGTGACACATCTGCTGGGGGTGTAAAACCTTAAGGCCGACCTGCACTTAAATTTATTATAAATAATAAATTCAAAATAAATGTTCTGCACATCAGATTAAAATCAATTTTATATCGATTTTACACTTCTCTGAAAGAGGAATCCAATACAAATATTGGAATCTTCATCTGAGCATCACAAGATGGAGTTTGGACCTAGTTGTCCAAATTTAACATTGAGCCTCCGGAGAATGCTCGTGCCACTACCAAGTCCAAGTATAAGAAAGATGAGATCAAAGCTAAGAAAATTCTTATTGATTCCTTACAAGATCATTTGCTTGTTTATGTTGGAAAATTAAAGAAGTCTAAGGACATCTATGATAAGTTGGTTGGGATGTATGAGGTCAACAACTTGAATCATTTCCACTCCTTGAAGAATAAACTCGAGGAATTGAAGATGAATGAAGGAGAATCTGTGCAATCCTATGTCCCGAGGGTATCCCAACTAAGGGATCAATTGCTGACTGCTGGTGAGCCCATATTTGATAGAGAGCTGGTATTGGTCACTCTTAAAGGTTTTCCTCCTATTTGGGAAACCTTCATTACTACTCTAAGCAACAATGACAAGTTTTCGACATTTGATGAGGTCGTTGGCAAATGTACTCAAGAAGAAACCAGGATGATCTCCAGAGGGGGATTCATAAGCATGAAGAAGGAGAGCCCTCCACATTTGCTACACAAGACAAGAAGAGAAAAGGAAGAGGGAGATCATCTAGTTCAAGAAAGCTTGCCCCTGAATCAAAGGACTCTAATAGATGATTAAGGGATATTGAATGCTACAATTGTCACAAACATGGTCACTGTGCCCGAGACTGTCTGAAGAAGAGAAATGCTCCAAGGTCCAACCATGGCTCCAACAACAACAAGTTCGATGATAGAAGAAGGAGAGATGATAAAAGAAGAAGAGATGCTCCTGACAATTATGAAGAAGGCCATCGTCCTCAAAAGAGGTCAAGGAAATCTAGGTATGAAAACAATGTTGCTGCTTCAAAATTTGAATTTTTTCTTATTTCTGCCCTTTCTAGTTCCTTTCCTCCAAATTCTTGTGATATATGGTTGGTAGATAGTGGGGCTTCTAGAAATTTCTATGGGTACAAGGAAGTCCTCTCAAATCTGGTCGAAAGGGAGACAAATCTAAAGATCATCCTTAGGGACAACTCTACATATCTTGTGAAGGGCTTTTGTTCTGTCAAATTTCATTTGGACTGTGGGGAATTTGTTCTTGTTCATGGTGTTATGTATGTTCCAGGACTAAAGAAGAACTTGGTGTGTATATCTGCCTTGGAAGACAAAGAGATGAGAGTTGCCTTCATAAAAGGAAAGGTCCTCACCTGGCCTATGGAATTTCGTATGAGACATGCTTTCACCTTGGGATCTAGAATTGAAGGACACTATAGAGTCAATGGAAGACCATTGCAAGCATTGGTTCACAATTCTAATCATCAAAGTGAGCGATGGTAGTGAAGACTGGCACACCTACATTATGAAGCTTTGCCTAAAGTAAGAAAGTTGGTTTTTGGGATGGTTGATGTTCAAACTAGTCATGAAGGAGTATGTTCGGGATGTGTCAGCGGAAAGAAGACAAGGGGTCCATTCCCCTCCAACAAAAAAAAGACTAATGATATTCTACAACTCATCCATTTTGACTTATGTGGACCCATGCTAGTGCACTCTCTTGGTGGCCATCTCTACTACATAATATTTATTGATGACTTCTCCAGGAAAACAGGGATCTTCTATTTGAAGCATAAAGATGAGGCATTTGGTATGTTCAAGAACTTCAAGGTGCTAATAGAGAATCAAACAGGGAAGAGAATCAAAGTTTCAGGTCCGACAATGGTGGAGAATATGCCTCAAATGAGTTTGTTGACTTTTCCAAGGAGGTTGGAATCAAGAAAGAGACTATTGTACCATATAATCCCAAGCATAATGGTGTGGCTGAAAGAATGAACAAGTTTATCATGGAAGCTGCCTGTGCCATGTTGCATGATCAAAAGCTATCGAGGTTCCTTTGCAGACAAGCCAAAAATACAATGGTATATGTTCAAAACAGGGTTCCTCATCAAGCTATGGATAACAAAACTTCCAAAGAAGTGTTTACAGGCGCGAAGCCTGATATTGGTCATCTAAGGATATTTGGCTGCCCTATGTACTTTCATGTGCCGAAGGACAAAAAAAACAAGCTGGAAGCCACTGGAAAGAAAGGTACGCTTGTTGGATATTGTGAAAATTCTAATATATATATATATATATATATATATATATATATATATATATATATATATATATGGTCAAAGAAAATTGAGTTTAGTAGGGAGGTGAACTTTGATGATGATGCTTCCCTAGGAAATGCAAGGGACATGTTACCCACCATTTCGTGTGTGATGTCCCTAGGAGAAATTTTTTCTCCATGATGGTCCTTAGCCGACAACCAATAATCCCTTGCAACCCTTAACTAGCTCGTTGTGCCATTTCTCTGCCACCTGAGCCAGGCATGTGGTACCTCACCCATTTGTATTGATCATATGTTTGAAGGTGGGTTTGCAAAACCCAAAGATATGTCTTGTCATTTGGTATTTGAGTTATCGGGTTTACTTATCGTGGACACTTTTGGGCATGGATTAATCGGGGGATTCAAAGGAAAGAGTGGGCTTAGTTTGTGCTTCTGTCCCCTTGAACTCTTTTGGATGATACCCTTGGATTTTAGTCTCGTGGGATCTCTTTTACTGGCCATCTGGTTTTAGGGTGGTACTACTTGGGAAACCACGACTTTGGTTGCGTGGTCTCACTCCCTTATCCACATATACCACTCCCCTTCCATTCACTATAGCCCCATTCATCATATCTCTCACTTGGGTCCACATAGGGTTAGCCTCCCCATTCCCTTGCCCTCCACCTTGGGTCATCCTCTTCAACAAAGTCTTTAGGGATTTGTCATCTTGTCATAAATGTAATTAAATTCATGTATATGAAGTCATGTTACACTTGTGAAAGGAAAATTTATTGATATAAAATGTATGCTCCAAGATCTTGTCACGGTGCTCCAAAGAAGTCGGCTCAAGTATGCTGGAAATACTCCTTGAAGAAGTCGGCCTATCGTCCTAGATCATGTTGGCCTAGAGGCAGAGAGAAAGTCACTATATAAGAGGGATTGCGGCCTCATTGTAGTAACAAGATTTCGGTCATAACTTGGACAAGTCTGAAACAAAAGTGCGAGGACAAGTCTGCAAGGAAGCGAGCGAGGACAAGTGCGAGCGAAGTAGGAGGCATCTCAACGAAGGAAGAAGGATCTTCATATATCTCTTTTTTGGGTCAATACTCTTCTCGCATATCTCAGAAAATGGCCGAGGATATCTTCAGCGTGAAGGAAGGCAACCATAGTGCATCTACAATTTGGTCTTGAGCTGATAGGAGTCATATATATATCTCACTCTTGGGTTAGCATAACTTAGAAAGGAACCAAAGGTGATGGATGTAAGAAGGAAGGCCAATACAACATGAACAAAGGATCGGTCCTGGCCTTTAGAGATATCTAAAGGGTGCTGGAAGTAGGTCGAGAATAAGATCAAAGGAAGAAAAGGAGCACATTATTCAAGGCTGCTAGACTAGGGACCGAGCTTCCCTAGTAAAGGTGCAGTGCAGTGCAAAAAATGAGGAATGTCGTAAGGAGCCTAGAAGAGTAAGTGACAAGGGTCTTGAAGGCATACTAGTGTCAAGGGTCTTTGTCATGGTCTTGGTACTTGTCAATTGAAGATCTATAAGAAGAATTACTATCGGGTTTTCCTCTCCAAGAAGGAGAGGTTTTGGCCCTGGCTTAAAAGGCTAAACATTTTCTCTCTTGTGCATTTGATAATTGACTTGATGAAGAAGATAATAATCTAACAAAGATAAGATCTAAGTGAAAGAATCATAATGAAATCACAAGTAATTATGAAGAAGATAAATTTTAATAAAAGCCCTTATTTCTCAATAGACGTTGGCGAAGAGGAAGGCTAAACCGGGGCTAGGGGACCTAAAAAACTTGCAACCCTTGCTCCAAAATTTGTATGCTTCAACTCTTTGATTTTCCGATAAAATTCTTCGTGGGAATCCTACAAAAAATTCCAAGAGACTAGATCTTACCCACAAGGGCCTAGATCTAACTCTTCTTCCACTTAATGCCTTGATCTAATCTGCAAAACTAAAATTTACAACACCCAAACACCAAATATATACAATTTAAATCTAAAACCCCAACCCATGTTAGGAAAATAATTTACTAATTTAAAATTACAAAATTATTTACAAAATATACATGGGTTTTTAAATAGATTTTGAGAAAATAATTTTTATGATGTTTTTTCCTTGAAAGAATGGCTAAAAAGCTTTAGAAAAATTATTGCTCACTATAGCCCTAACGAAGATTTAATCCACCATATAAAAACTAGGAATCCAAACAGGATGACCATTGCCCATAGTCTGTGAACTTGGAGACCAAGGATTGAGTACCTGCAAACACCATGTATTATCTCAAAATAATAATCATAAAGCACCACATAGGAAGGCCGTAGTCAATACATACCACATATCAATGAACAAGAAAACCTCAAGTTGCACCCCAAAGTTTTTTATTATAGTAGAGAAAATAGTTCCCAGTGGGACAATAATTTACAAAATGCTTCAGCAACAATTCTAGCTAGAGTTAAAGATTTTTCCCATGACTAGAGACTCAAATGACTTTAATTCATAGATAAATCCTCTAGGTGGAAAAATAACGGTTAGTTTCTTTGATCCTTGTCAAAATAATCTTGGCCGTTGATAAACACTTCAAGATCTTTTAATCTTGGCCCTTGATTTTTTATTTTTGAGGAAACTCCAAAATTATCATTTAACTCCACATTAATTAGTTCAAAATTAATTATTTTGAGCTAATTTCCTCAAAATTTTGACTTTGACTTAACTACCAAGGCCCTGTCCAATTTTTCTTGAAATATACAATATTCCCTTGGTGGAGGACCTTTAAAAATTGATTCCTTCAAGACCCACGAATTTTCCCACTTGGAGAATTAATTTTACATTAACTTGACTCTAATTAATTAACTTTCTGGCTTAGGATTTATTTTATTTTGTCAGAAAAAATAATTAATTTATACATGAGGGGATTTAATTATTTTTCCAACCCTCATTTACATAAGATTTTACATTTTTGACTCAAAGAGAGAATACACATTAGGCTTAGACCCTCAAGACACATAACCCATCTGCGACACATTATGATCTAGTAGACCAAGTGATTTGTAATAAAATAATTTAGACAACTGCCTTAAATTATTCCCAAACCACTTTTACATTAGACTCGACTAAAACACTAGGACTCATCTAAGGTATTGCAATAAATTTCATTCTAGCTTTGGGGGTTTAAATTGGAGGGGAAAAACTCCTCTGATTAACCGTGTTTAGAAACACTTGTAATCAACGAGGTTAAAAAACCTCCTAGGATGAAATTTGTCACCAAAATCATAGACTTACCTAGGTTTTTACATGGACTCAAGGTCTTACTAGAATCATTTACATCATATACTTGCAGAATGGGTGACCATGACACATAAACTGTTGATATGTGATCCGATCCTTGGTGAAAAACATTGGCACTTCTGCTTCCCTGGAACTTTGACATTGAGTGCAACAGGGTGTTAGCACAAGAATGCGAATAGTTTGTATTTCCCCAATTTTGGGAAGATCTCAACAAGATCCATTTAGATCTGAGTCTTCCTTGTATATAGGAGTTGTAAGCATTGTAATAATGAAGAGTAATTGGAATTAAGAATACATGTGATATTATATGAATCCAATTCTCCTCTTTTTGGATGTTTGTGTTAATCCATTGTGCCTTTGATCTACATGACATAGGGTGCATCGCTAGTCAACTCAAGGTTTAGCAACCTCCTCAAAATTTGTGCTCAATGATAAGGATGAAACATGCATAAAGTTTTTATGTGTGAACAAGGCTAAATTGAGGCCAGAGTAAGTGATAACATAAGTTGTTTACCACATATATATAACTTGTTTTCCCTAGTGAATAATTAGAAAATAAAACTTAGGGAATTAGCCTCGATGAAGAATTAGAACATCAAATTACTAATAGGCCAATAATTAGGCACTCAACCTAAGGTTTAAGATTTTATTAAAATATTTTGAATTGGTTAGGTGTGTTGACTCTAGAAAAATTGGAAAGATGAGAATTAAAGGGTTGGTATAGTATAGAATGTTAGTTTTTGTAGCATCGGATGTGTTCTAGCTACGAGATTTGGCACATAGGCTAGAGTACATGTATTTTCCAATATTCAGAAATCGTTTCTAGAAATTCCACCCAGAAACGACTTAGTTAAATTAATTAGTCAGTTTTTAATATTTCTTAAGTCTAAACTTAGGAAATATGATTAATTAAAAGGAATTAATGAAGTCATGGTGAGAATGTTCTAGAAAAGTGCATGGATTGATTTCTAGTTAATCCTAACCATCGATTAAGATTTAATCGTGGCCGTTGAAGTCTCAATAGAGGATTATAAGAAGTCGATGGGGCTTGGAGAAGATACACCAAATCGATTGAGCATTGGATTTTGCTAAGAAATTGATTTCCAGAATAGCAGTTGTGTGTTGTCGGAAGTGATTCAGTGAGATCGAAGCAGTATGAGGTGGCAAAGATAGTGAGGTCGGAGGAAGTTTTTCTAGATCCGGCGAGTACATTGTAGAGAGGCAGTGATTGCCGCAGAGAGGCAATGCAGAGCCTTCTTGGTGAGATTTCTGAATTGCTAAGGAGAAGGAGAAATTCTGAGCCAAAAGCTGGGCAGAGAGTCTGGAGGTAGAGTATCAGTTTCCCAGACAATAGCTAGTGAGATATCAAGAGGAGATGCATTTCCGAGCTTGTGGGATGCAGTAATTGCGTAGGCTGACGCAGTGACTGCGTAGAGGGAGCAAGGAGCAACTCAATTCGAGCTGAGGTCAGTGTCGGATCACCTGTGGAGTGAGAAATTTTCTCACTAGTTATTATTGCTAGTTATTTCTCTGTTTGGATTGCTAGTTTAAGCATCCATAGATTGTACTTAGATTTTCACTACTGCATAATATCAAAACCCTCAGCTGCTGCACCAGTTTTCCCGTGTTGGGTATTTCTGGGGACTTAGTCCAAAATTAATGGTGTCATATTGTGCGTGTGCATCTATTTCTTCCGCAGTATTTGTTTTGTGAAGTTTGCAGTGTATTTGTTTCGATATTTGCCGTAGCACACAACAAATAATTTGCTTAATTTAATTAACAAATAGAAGAAATAATGTGAGTTGTTGCAATAGTATTCAAGGTCTCCGAATTTTCACATGGTATCAGAGCGCAACTTGTAAGCTGAAGAGCTCAGTAGTAGAAGGGAAGAGGAATTTCGTGGCTCTGCGTAAGCAACAATTCGAAACCCTCAGAGGCAACGCAGTCCTTTGGCTAGGAGGGTCAATATCTTGAGGAAAAATTGATTTCTCTGAGAGAGCGACAAAGAAGTTGAATTTCTCCAGTTTGAGGATTACCAGAGGCAGAGGGAGCAACCAATATTTTCCTTGCAGAGGAGATCTCTAGCTTGACGCAGTATTTTGCAGCAGTTGTTAGTGCAAAATAGCGTCAGGAGGAAGAAAGAGCACACACGGAGGGAAATTTTCTTTAGGGGACTTCTAGCTTTAGAATTTCAATTTTCTCTTGCAGATCAATAGTCGTTGTGAGCTGATTTAATCACTCCAGCAGGGAGTGCACAGAGCCTAGCAGCAGCTGAGCATAAGAGAAGAGGAAGATTTCGACTTATTTTTTTGAGATGACATCAGTCGAGCCGCGAGATCAGGAAAGGTTGGACAGAGCATCCAACTATGTGATTTGGAAGGCAAGGATTTCCTTCCTTCTAGATGAATACGATCTCAAAACGTACATCGATAACGTGGTGGTTGTCCCCACAGATCTAGATCAGCTAAAGGCATACAAGAAGGAGATGGCGAAGGCGAAGAGATTGATTCTCGATGGAGTTCAAGATCATGTGGTTTCTCACATAGCAGGGTTGGGAATGACCAAAGAGATGTGGGACTCCCTTTCCACGCTATTTCAGGGATCTTTCGAGCAACGAAAGATGTACTTAGATGAAAAGCTAAGATGTACCCTTATATAGAAGAGGGAGCACATAGACCCCTTCCTCACTAGGATTCAGGAGATCCGAGATTCGCTGGCAGTTGTAGGGTTAGTGCCTCAACCTTCAGAGATGGTGCGTATGGTTCTCAATTCTGTCTCCGAGGAGTGGCAAGTGTTTGTCTAAAGCATTTTGGGCAGAGAAACATTGCCAAGATGGGACAAAATGTGGGCAGATTTGCAGGAGGAGGAGTTGAGGCGAGATCGAGTGAATAGCACCATCAGTGGCAGTAGCAGCAACAGTGGATGGAAAACGGTGAAGGAGGACGAGAATGTGGCCCTCACATCAAAGGGGCAGGGGGAGAAACGTAGGAAGAAGAGGGACTTGTCTAAGGTCAAGTGCTTCAGGTGTGGCAAGCTAGGACACTACAACACTCCATGTACTTTCAGGAAGAAGGACAATGAGGAGAAGTAGGACCAACAGGCAGCTTGTACCGAGATCGATAGGTTGTCCTCCAGGCTGGAGGAAGACTTTTCCATGATAATATACATCCCTCTAGGAGTGAGGTCGGGTGGCTTGGTTTTGTAGCCCCAGAGTGCTACATGTTGGGCGGGTTTCTTGAGGAGGTCCACCTCTTGAATCAATACCTTGCTACGGGAGCCCACAGTACACAGTAGCAGGATGGACCAGTGGCAGTTGGTGCAATCAGATGCTAGAGTGACAGATGCAGTAGTTAGTAGCGGTTAGATATTGGGAAACGTAGTGCAGAGTTGGCAGCAGTGTAGTTGGCACATTTGCAGAGTTAGCAGTAGCACTCATGTGGAGATTTTGAGTGTTTGGGTAGCATCGGATGTGCTCTAGCTCCCAAAATTTGTGGAGGTTCTAGAGTACATAAGATCTCCAAGACCTAGAAAAGGATTTGGGAAATTTCATCCGGTTTGGGAGATAATTAATTAATTAATAATTTTAATTATGGACCCTAAGTCTAACTTAGGAAAATTAAATTATTAAAGGCAATTAATTAAAACATGTGATGAAATTGTCTTAAGTCACACAGATCAAGCTTTCTTTTAATCTTAGCCATCGATTCAAGATCTGATCATGGCCGTTGGTTTCTCAACGAGAAAAGTATAAAGGAAAGGCTTGGGGTCTGTTGTCGCACAAATTGTCAAGGCACCGCGACAACGGCTCAGATTGGGGGCTGTCACCCTTATCCCCAATCTCTCTATTTAAGCTGTCTCCTTTCAAGCTAAGGGAGGTAGACCCTATTATAAATGAAGGACAAATCCAGGAGACACAGCTAAAACACCAAATACTTGATAAAATTAACAGGATTTCACAGATCTAGATTAGATTTCACATTTAAGACCAGTGCCTTATGGAGTCAAACAAAATCCCGTTATGCAATTATAAACAAATAAGTGACGATTAACTACCGCTTATTGAAACAAGATTGATCACAATGCTATTTAATTGAAAATGCCACAACCATGAATAACAATAACATGAGAATGCCAGATGCTTAAAAAATTTCCGAAATTAAGATACTGCAATTATAACCCAGTTCGAAAATAAAAATGATCCACAGTCAAACTTTAGATAAAGAAATTAGTGCACTTGACTATGGAAAATTTGAAATTTTTTTAGATATTTTTTGTATTTTCTAGATTTTTAGGATTTTGAAATTTTGAAAATTTTTATTATTTTTTAAACAAAATATATATAAAAAAATTTAAACTAAAAATAAAATAAAATAAATCCTAAAACAAAACTAAATAAAATTTAAGAAAGCTCTAAAAACTAAAAGCTAAATTTAAATCTAAAGCCAAATTAAGTCAAAATCTAAGCTAAACTAGAAATTAGAATTGAACTAAATCTAAAATTAAAAGAAATCAAATCCCAAATCTAACAAGAACTAACACTAGACGTCTAAAACCAAAATATCAAATTAAAATATGTGCATTTAAAATTTAACAAAGTCGAATGTTAATTTTACACTATCTAACATTATTAAAGTCTAACGCAAAAGAAAATGAAACGAAAACTAAATTAAGGCTCAACTATATCCGAATAAAAACGACAAGCTATAAACGTGAGCTTTGATTTTGTTTGTTAACGTGTGTTTATCGTTTGTATTATGTCTGCAGGTCGACGGACAGAGAAAAGACGTTAGGAAGCTGTCGATGTGTGAGGGCAGGCTTGGACGCGAGGGTAAGGTCGACAAAGCAGAAAATCGACGGCTTGATGGAGCAATCAGACGGAGGCAAAGGGATGAGGACGCAGGGATATGAAGGAGGAAGGTAGGACGGTGGAGAAAAATGGAAATGAAATTTTGGAACAGGCAGTGAAAATACTGGAGCGAAGGTTTAGTTGACACAGAGAAAGAGTAAAATGAGGGTTTCAATGAGATGGCTTGCAGTTTGAAGGCGACAGAGGTAGATGGAAAAATGAGGAACGCTGGCAGCAGCAAGGAAGATGACGGCAAATCGAGGGTTGAAGAATTCGTGAGAGCAGTAGAGATGAATATTTGCAGCATGAGAAGAGACGAGAGAGGGCTCGACTAGAAGAAGTGTGAGGAAGGGCAGAGAAAATGAGGCTCGAACAGGGTTAAGGAAGTCGATTGATGCAGATGATGAAGTGAGGGGAGTATCGACAGTGTTTGTGTAGCAATGAAAACAAATAATTTTGAATAAACCCAGTACACACAAAATTCCGCCCAGTTAAATTAAAATTTCTTCTTTTAAGCCTAGATCTTATGCTCTTTTAATTCAAAACAATGTCTGGATTCGTCCATGGTAGCAGATTGAGGCCAGATCTGGCCTTTGGAGGCTAGATCTGCCCTAGATCTAATTTTTTTTTTTGATTTGAGCCCTGAACCTGCAAGAAATCAGCCAGATCTGAAGATACACACCAAGAAACTATTAAACCCTTACTGTCCTAAAAGAAAATTTACAAATTTACAACTAGTTTACAGATTTAAAACCCTCATGGTCAGATTTGAATCCATTTTAGAAAAATTTTCAGAGATTTAAAATGTTTGGGAGAGGCACAAGCCTTAGAAAACCCTGCAAAACCACCAATTTCGTAAGATAGACTTGGAATTCAACAAATAATGAGTTTTTCAGACTTATGTTTATTGAGAGTCGACTGGTCCAACCGAAGACTTTCCCAAACGCTCAATCTTAAAAATATTTCTCTGCACACTTAGATCTGAACCTTAGATCGATAGAGATTTAAGAAAACAACATGAGACCTTTTCAGGAAAAATCAGGATGTTATTTTATAAACCCAGAAAACTGCAAAAGATACTTGTATGCAGATTAATCCATGAAGGCCATCAACTATAAAATGCAAGAAACAAAGTAGCAGAGTTTAGAGACAATTCACCACATAGATCTGAAAAGGAACATCAAGATTTGTAACCCCAAAGTCTTTATGCTTTATTCCTCAAAAATTTACAAGAGCTTCTAAGAACAAGTGCACGATCCTAAGATCAGATGACCCAAGAATGAGAAAGACCTCTAAATTTATAGGACAAGATCTCTAACGGCTAGTTTGGATGATCCTCGTCAAAATAATCTCAACCGTCCAAAAGATTTAATTATCTTTTAATCCGGAGCGTTGAAATTAAAATTTTGGGGAAAAAACAAATTTATCATTTAATTCAATTTTAATTAACTCGAAAATATTATTTTTGAGTTAATTACCCCAAAATTTTGACTTTGACTTAACCACCAAGGCCCAAGGGTCCAAAATTTCTTAAAATTCTCAATATTCCCTTGGCTTGGGGCTTTCAAAATCATTTTCCAAGGACCCACAAATTTTGCCTTTAAAGATTTAATCCTAACCTAGGACCCTAAATTAATTAAATTTCTGGTTTAAAATTTTTTAAGTTAATTTACCAGAAAAATTAATTAATTGACTAAGAGGGGATTATAATTATTTTTCCAACCCTCTTTTACATGAGATACTACATTTACATACATGAAGGGGGAATACCCATTCGTATAGACCCTCAAATAAATACCCATTTTTGTGACTCAAAACATGATCTAGTAGACCAAGTAGCTCAAACTACTTTTACAAGGATTCGATAGAAAACACTAGGATTCACTTAGTATGCTGATGACAAAATCCACCCTAGCTTTGGGGTGAGGCTGGAGGGAAAAACTCTGCCGATCACTTTCGTGAATCAGTGAGACAAAAAACCTCCTAGGATAGAGATCATCAACAACATACTAGGCTTACCTAAGTTGTTACATACATTGACAGTTTTACTTAGATCATTGACATCATTACATGCAGAATGGGTTTACATCATTTATAAAAATTATCGCCTGATGATGGAATCTGAATGGTGCGACCACGTCGAATATGACGAATCCCATTTGAAAAAATGAGGGTGTACTGCTATGGGGTCATTGACAAAGTGTGGTCAACATCTGGCTCTACTTGGGGACACGTTGCTTCATTGAAGGAATGTGAGAATCCAGAATCTGCATCCAAGCAACACATAAGATTACATAAGTAGCGTCCATCCAAATATCATCATATAACATTAAGCTCATGAAAAATAGAAGCTCTTCTTTTATTTATTATTCTACTTAACATGAAAAGTAAATCTACTCTAACTGCAAAATGAAAAGCTGAAATAACAAGGTGTAAGGTTAGAGATACAATACAAAGGATGCCCTGTGGCATCAAATGTGCTCAATATAGTGCATGCTGAGCATTTGCCTACTTTCAGGCAAGTCTGTGGGCTGCTTTTCAGATGTGCCATGTCCAATCTTGCTAATTGTAGGACTCTGTCTTATCCGAATGTCAAGCTGCTCTCGACCATCAGACGAATCAAACCACTTACTTCTTTTTTGCTTCTTTCTCTTCTTCTGAGTGGGTTGTGATGTCAGCAATGAGACCATTGTAGATTTCTTGTCCTCATCTTGAAAATGCTTGCACAACATATTTGAAGAACTTGGAGCATGACCAATATTATTCTGGATATATTCTGTCAATGGTGATACATAAGCTTGGTCTTTCTCAACATCCTTTGAAACCATAGTTAAATCCTCCGTGTGATGAGATGGGAATGGCTTTAGCAGACAAGAAGTCTTATGATTTGTTGACAAATCTGACTTGGGTTGGAAATTCTGCATGTGTGATCTTTCCATTCTTTCCAACTTCTTTTGGACAACAGTGATTTCCTTCGCATGATTCTCTTCAATCATCAACAATCTATGTTCCATGTTTTTTATTGATTCATCATTATCTGCTTTCATGGTCATGAAGAAACTTTGCATACAGTTCATCTCTTTCTTATGATTTGTTTCCATGATCGTCATTTCCTTAACATGTTTTTCTTCCATGGCAATTATTTGATTGGAGTGATTAAATTCCATGATCTTTAACCTGTTTTCCATGACATTTATTTCCTGTGCATGACTTGCTTCCATGGAAGTTATCTTATTTTGAAGATTGATTTGGTTAGCTTCCATGTTTTGAATCATTTGCATATGATTGGGTTGCATATCCTTAATCATCTGAGCTGGTTCCTTAACATGACTTTCATGATCTTCTATATGCATGTGATAGTCCTTACCAACAACATTAATTTGATGGCTTGACCCTGCCATTCTACTAGCTATGATTCTTTTGACAACATGGCAAGTAACCTCTTCATGAAGATCATTACAGGCTCTACAATAAGGCAGAGCTTCATCCACAAGATTTGCAAACTCGAGTTGATTTGTCAGTCTCTGCTCATTAGATAGGCCTCTTTTCTACAAAGCATTATTATTTCTAGGTTGGGAATTCTGCATTTGAGCCCTTTCCCTTTGGACCAACCTAGCCTGTTAGACACTTTATTTCCTTAGCATGATTAAGCTCCATGCTTTCAAGCTTTTGCATTAAATTTTTCATAGGGTCATCATCATCTTCTAGAGGTTCATTTAACTTAGTTGCAGCCCTATCAAAACCAGGAATTTCAGACTTCCCAGATGCCCTTTTATCTTTTTCAAGCTCCTCAGCTAAAGATTGACAAGCCTTATAATTTGCAGTTTTAGCCCGCCTTAACTCATATGAAGTATCAGAATCAAAAGCATCAATGTAAAAATTCAAAAGAGATCCATCAGGAGGTTTATGAGTTTGAGATATTTCTCTAAGGATACCATTAAATCACCTGTTAAATTCTTCAGTTGTTTCATGCTCTTTCTTTTTTATGGTACTGATCTCCCTTACCAAATGCCTATCTTCCCTTTTATCACCATATTTTTCCTTAAAGGCAGCTACAATGGATTCAAAAGTATCAAATGAATTATCAGGCTTTTCTGTAAACCATTCAGCAACATCCTCGCCAAAAGTAAGAACAAAAGTTTTCATCTTTACATCATCGAAATTATTATTTGCAATTGCAAATCTATTCCACCAGTTAGTGAAAGCAAACAAATGAGATTTAACACTAACTGAAGGTAATTTATCCATTTGAGGAACCTCATGGGGATAACCCTGAATATTAGCAAAATTACACGGGGCAAAAACATTCATGATATCTTTTTTAGGATTTTAGAAATAGATCCGTGTTCAAGAATAGTTAAAAGGTCCTCAAGAAGCGAACTTCTTAGCAGGAACTCTTGTAAGAAATGAATAAGTGGAGTCGCCACCCAAACAAGAAACCAACCGAGATGTCCAGGTGCTAAAGATACGATGATGAAATGATTAGTGATATGACGAAAGATAAGACGATGAAAATATGAAGAGATGAAAAGTTGCCAGAAAATGTGATCTCTTGCGACAGGCTAATGAATGGCGAAAGAAGATCTGAAGATTATAAAATGTCGCTAAGACCAAGGACAGAAAAAACTCTATCCCCGACAACGACGCCAAAAAAATGTTGTTGCACAGATTGTCAAGGCACCGCGACAACGGCTCAGATTGGGGGCTGTCACCCTTATCCCCAATCTCTCTATTTAAGCTGTCTCCTTGCAAGCTAAGGGAGATAGACCCTATTATAAATGAAGGACAAATCCAGGAGACACAGCTAAAACACCAAATACTTGATAAAATTAACAGGATTTCACAGATCTAGATTAGATTTCACATTTAAGACCAGTGCCTTATGGAGTCAAACAAAATCCCGTTATGCAGTTATAAACAAATAAGTGACGATTAACTGCCGCTTATTGAAACAAGATTGATCACAATGCTATTTAATTGAAAATGCCACAACCATGAATAACAATAACATGAGAATTCTAGATGCTTAAAAAATTTCCAAAATTAAGACACTGCAATTATAACCCAGTTCGAAAATTAAAATGATCCACAATCAAACTTTAGATAAAGAAATTAGCGCACTTGACTATGGAAAATTTGAAAATTTTATAGATATTTTTTGTATTTTCTAGATTTTTAGGATTTTGAAATTTTGAAATTTTGAAAATTTTTATTATTTTTTAAACAAAATATATATACAAAAATTTAAACTAAAAATAGAATAAAATAAATCCTAAAACAAAACTAAATAAAATTTAAGAAAGCTCTAAAAACTAAAAGCTAAATTTAAATCTAAAGTCAAATTAAGTCAAAATCTAAACTAAACTAGATATTAGAATTAAACTAAATCTAAAATTAAAAGAAATCAAATCCCAAATCTAACAAGAACTAACACTAGACGTCTAAAACCAAAATATCAAATTAAAATATGTGCATTTAAAATTTAACAAAGTCGAATGTTAATTTTACACTATCTAACATTATTAAAGTCTAACGCAAAAGAAAATGAAACGAAAACTAAATTAAGGCTCAACTATATCCGAATAAAAACGACAAGCTATAAACGTGAGCTTTGATTTTGTTTGTTAACGTGTGTTTATTGTTTGTATTATGTCTGCAGGTCGACGGACAGAGAAAAGACGTGAGGAAGTTGTCGATGCGTGAGGGCAGGCTTGGACGCGAGGGTAAGGTCGACGAAGCAGAAAATCGACGGCTTGATGGAGCAATCAGACGGAGGCAAAGGGATGAGGACGCAGGGATATGAAGGAGGAAGGTAGGACGGTGGAGAAAAATGGAAATGAAATTTTGGAACAAGCAGTGAAAACACTGGAGCGAAGGTTTAGTTGACGCAGAGAGAGTAAAACGAGGGTTTCGATGAGATGGCTTGCAGTTTGAAGGTGGCAGAGGTAGATGGAAAAATGAGGAACGCTGGCAACAGCAAGGAAGATGACGACAAATCGAGGGTTGAAGAATTCGTGAGAGCAACAGAGATTAATATTTGCAGCGTGAGAAGAGACGATAGAGGGCTCGACTGGAAGAAGTGTGAGGAAGGGCAGAGAAAATGAGGCTCGAATAGGGTTAAGGAAGTCGATTGATGCAGATGATGAAGTGAGGGGAGTATCGACAGTGTTTGTGCAGCAATGAAAACAGATAATTTCGAATAAACCCAGTACACACAAAATTCCGCCCAGTTAAATTAAAATTTCTTCTTTTAAGCCCAGATCTTATGCTCTTTTAATTCAAAACAATGTCTGGATTCGTCCACAGTAGCAGATTAAGGCCAGATCTGGCCTTTGGAGGCTAGATCTGCCCTAGATCTAATTTTTTTTTTTTTGATTTGAGCCCTGAACCTGCAAGAAATCAGCCAGATCTGAAGATACACACCAAGAAACGATTAAACCCTTACTGTCCTAAAAGAAAATTTACAAATTTACAACTAGTTTACAGATTTAAAACCCTCATGGTCAGATTTGAATCCATTTTAGAACAATTTTCAGAGATTTAAAATGTTTGGGAGAGGCACAAGCCTTAGAAAACCCTGCAAAACCACCAATTTCGTAAGATAGACTTGGAATTCAACAAATAATGAGCTTTTCAGACTTATGTTTATTGAGAGTCGGCTGGTCTAGTCGAAGATTTCCCTAGATGCTCAATCTTAAAAATATTTCTTTGCACACTTAGATCTGAACCTTAGATGGATAGAGATTTAAGAAAACAACATGAGACCTTTTCAAAAAAAATTAGGATGTTATTTTATCAACCCAGACAACTGCACAAGATACCTGTATGCAGATTAATCCATGAAGGCCATCAACCATAAAATGCAAGAAACAAAGTAGCAGAGTTTAGAGACAATTCACCACATAGATCTGAGAAGGAACATCAAGATTTGTAACCCCAAAGTCTTTATGCTTTATTCATCAAAGAAAATTCACAAGAGCTTCCAAGACCAGTACACGATTCTGAGATTGGATGACTCAATACTGACAAAGACCTCTAAATTTATAGGACAAAATCTCCAACGGCTAGTTTGGATGATCCTTGTCAAAATAATCTCAACCGTCCAAAAGATTTAATCATCTTTTAATCCAGAGCGTTGAAATTAAAATTTTAGGGAAAAACGAATTTATCATTTAATTCAATTTTAATTAACTCAAAAATATTATTTTTGAGTTAATTACCCCAAAATTTTGACTTTGACTTAACCACCAAGGCCCAAGGGTCCAATATTTCTTAAAATTCTCAATATTCCCTTGGTTTGGGGCTTTCAAAATCATTTTCCAAGGACCCACAAATTTTGCCTTTAAAGATTTAATCCTAATTTAGGACCCTAAATTAATTAAATTTCTGGTTTAAGATTTTTTAAATTAATTGACCAGAAAATTTAATTAATTGACTAAGAAGGGATTATAATTATTTTTCCAATCCTCTTTTACATGAGATAATACATTTACATACATGAAGGGGGAATAACCATTCGTATAGACCCTCAAAAAAATACCCAATTCTGCGACTCAAAACATGATCTAGTAGACCAAGTAGCTCAAACTACTTTTACAAGGACTCAATAGAAAACACTAGAATTCACTTAGTATGCTGATGACAAAATCCACCCTAGCTTTGGGGTGAGGCTAGAGGGAAAAACTCTGCCGATCACTTTCGTAAATCAGTGAGACAAAAAACCTCCTAGGATAGAGATCATCAACAACATACTAGGCTTACCTAGGTTGTTACATACATTGACAGTCTTACTTAGAACATTTACATCATTACATGCATAATGGGTTTACATCATTTATAAAAATTGTCCACTGATGATGGAATCTGAATGGCGCGACCACGTCGAACATGATAAATCCCATTTGAAAAAATGGGGGTGTACTGCTATGGGGTCGTTGACAAAGTGTGGTCAACAGGGTCATTTGGTGAACACACATAGAGGCAAAGCACTAAAACTAAGATGGAATTCTAGGGCGTGGTTAGCTAAGAATTTCCAAAAGTGTTTCAGCTGCAGAGAGTGGTAGTTTAGGAAAGGGGATGGTCTGATCCCAGTGCCTAGAATCAGCAAGAGGTAGAGAGCAAATTCCATAGGCAGCGCAAAGAAGCAGAGGCAGCAGAAACAAAGAGGGCAGCGGCTGTGCAGCACAGAGGCAGCTTCAGCTACGCAGTCCCTCCTAGGGCAACGTTGGGCAGCAGGAGACCCATCTGGGTTACGCAGAGACCCCCAGGTGCAACGTACGGTCTGCGTCACCCATTCCGGGGTTATGCAGCCCTCTCTAGGCCAACGCAGAGGCACGCAAAGGCTGAAGAGACTGACGCAGGGGCTTCAGGGGCAGCGTTGGGGTTTGTAGGGCCAAAATTTGGCTGAGTCTTGTAAATCCCGTTTGAGGGTGTGGATCAGTCAAAGTTTTGGCTTCAGAACAATAGGTTAGTTGCAAATCTATATTTTTCTCTGTCGGGTTACCCACTGTCGTGCCTAAATTTGCTGTATTCAGAAAACTACTTAATAATACAAACCCTCCAGTTGCTAGAAGACCGGTTTTCCCGCTTTGGGTTTTTCCGGGGACTATTGTCGATAAAATCTTGTGTCACTTTGTCTATGTGTGCATTTACTTTTTTGTTTTAGATCCGAATTGGTGAAAGTCTGTTATGTGTTTACTTCGATGTTAATATGAAGATTTCAGCATTAATAACTTGTTAAGTAGGAGTAGTATAACCAGATCTAACAGTGGATTTCTGCATAAAGTAACATTAAGAAATTTTCACACTTCAGTGACAAGCATAGAGAGTCAGAGACTAGCAGCAGTCAGGACTCGGGTGATAGATGAATCATATTGAACACAGATGGTTCAGTATTTTGGATAGTTCTCAGTCGCAGATGTTGCAGTTGCATCAACAACAGATGAGAGGGAGTTGCAGATGTTGTAGTAGCAACAGAAACAGAGTTGCTGTGCAAATGCAGTGTTGGCAACAATTCAACAGGGTCAACAACAAAACAGATGCAACACATATTGTTGATTTGTGGTAGCATCGAATGTGCTCTAAGTCTCAAACTTTGTGGAGAGGCTTAGACACATGTATTCCACATAACCCAGAAATTGTTTTGGGAAATTCCACCCAGAGACGGTTTTATTTGATAAATTAATTATTTTTAATGAGACCCTAAGTCTAAACTTAAGAAATTAATATAATTAATGGGTATTAATCTAAACTATGGGTGAAACTTCTAGAAAAAGAAAATCAAGTCAAAATGTAATCTTAGCCGTTGATCGGAGATCTAATCTCGGCCGTTGAAGTCTCAACGAGCAGACTATAAAGAAGACTTGAAGGTCATTTGGAAAATACACTGAAACGGAGAAAGAATCCACAGATCGAGATTCTCTAGTGAGCAGTGCTCAGGGAGAAGATCGATGGAGAGGATTCTCGCAGAGAGGGGTAGTAATTCTGGTTGGAGATTTTCTTGAGCTGGAGAATACATAGTAGAGAAGACAAAGAGCAGTACCAACAAAGGCAGTGTAGCAGCTACACAAAGACTGTGTAGAGCCAACAATGGTAGTGCAGTAGCTCAGAGGATGTTCGAATTTCAACTGAGGATCAGTCAGATCCAGTGTC
Organism: Pinus albicaulis; assembly: GCA_034641835.2. Lineage (NCBI taxonomy): Eukaryota > Viridiplantae > Streptophyta > Pinopsida > Pinales > Pinaceae > Pinus > Pinus albicaulis. Next base: position 43,118 of record JAXQQM020066202.1, on the reverse strand, counting down.
AGAAAGCCGGGGTGTGAGACAAGAAGGGGCCAGAGGGATAGATCCAGCCAGCAGAAGAGCCAGAACACAGAAGCCACGCAGTCCCCACATAGAGTGATGCAGAGACTACGTAGTGACTGCCAGAGGCAGTGAAGGGCTTGCCGTCTGGGGTTTTGGCCAGTTGGGTTTCCAATGTTAGTGTGCGGTTTTTCTCACTAACTCTTTGTCAGTCATATTCTCTGCAAGGATAGCCAAAAGGCATCCCAGATTGTATTCAGAAAATTACTGCATAATATATACACCCCTCAAATCTGCTGCACCGGTTTTCCCGCATTGGGTTTTTCCGGGGACATTTGTCCAAAAAAACGGTGTTAGACGTGTCTATGATTTCTTCTTGTTCAATTTTGTTTTTACACTTGTATTTTTCCGCAATTTATTTAGTGAAGGTTGTAGTGCTTTTAATTCGATGTTGCCATAGTAATAAATTGAATACTTAATTTATTAGTTAGAAGAATTAATACCAGTTGCTGCAATAGGATTCCAGATTTAAGGAATTTTCACATGGTATCAAAGCTTGTATAGTTGAGTGCAGGAGGAACAGAAGAATAGATCCATAGATCTAGCGTTGGTGAAGTCAGGATCAAAGAGCTGCGTAAGCAGCAGATTGATCTCCCAACAGATTGCGCAATCCAAGCCAGGAGGGCCAAAACCAACAAGGAAAATCTCTCTCTGAGTGAGTCAGCAGAGAGGAAAGATTTTTCCAGATTGCAGTTTGGCAGAGACAGAGAGAGCAGTGCAGTAGATCAGCAGCCAGAGGGACGCAGTTTTCTGCGTAGCAGTGATTGCTGGCGCAAAAAGCATCAGAAGAGAGATCTTAAGACATTTATGGGATTCCTGATCTCAGAGAGTTTCATGCCTAAGAAACTTTGATTTCCCGTGCAGAAGCAACAAAGTTTGTTACTTATTTTTGCTTACTCCAGCAGGGAATGCGTAGAGCTAGCTGCACAGAGGGTTAGAGGCAACATATCGAAAATGTGTGGGGGATTATCTTCCTCAGAGAATTCCTAGTCGGGGAATTCTAGTTCTTGATATTTGAGCAACAGTATTGTGTGGCAGATCTACTATCCCTAGCAAGGAGTGTGTAGGACAGGCTAGCAGCTGCGCAGAGGAGAGAGAGGGAGCTAGTTCTATTTATTTTTTCGGCAGAAATGACCTCAGTTGGGTAGGATCCATGGAAGAGCAGCAGATTAGATCCATTTGTTGCAGATTTCTTACATGGATCAGTATCCTTGCTACAGGAGCCCAACATAATCAATAGCAGGAGGATCATAGTTTCAGCAGATGCATTCATTCATTCAGATGATAGCTGCATAGCTAGTTGCATTCAATACCTCAGAGACAGTTGTAGAACTAGTGGTAGTGACACAAGAAGTGCGAATTGCCCAGTTGTAGAATGCAAATGCAGTTCCAGCAAAAATATTCCAAGTGTAGAGCTACGCAGTCCAATTTCCAGCAGAGGAGGATAGTTCAAGTTGCCAGGAGGGAGCAGAGAGATTTCCCATTGGGAGATCGAGACTTAGAGGGAGTCTAGTTTCAAAGGAAGCACCCCTATGGAAGCTAGTACTCCAAGATTTGAGGGGATCAAAGTTATTATTGCAGTAGTTGCAGCAGTGGTGCAAAAGAATCATCATAGGAATAACAACAACAATATGAGTATATCAGAATTTTAAATGATTTCCCACATATCTCCATGGAGTGATGGGGTGATCTAGAACTGTAGCTCAATAAAGTTGCAGATGGGCAGGATCCTTGAGGAGTCCATATCTTGGATCTTGACCTTGCTACGGGTGCCCAAGATCAGTAGTAGCAGACCAGAGGAGTTTTAGTTGGTGTAGAGGAGTGTTGGAGCGACATATGCAGTAGTTAGCAGCGTAGTGCAGAGGGACGCAGTGCATAACAACAACATCACAGTGCTTCAAAGGGACAACGTGGGACTAGCAACAGTCAGAGTTTCAGCATTGAGATACATCCTGAACACTTGTTCAGATTCATGGATGTTTTCCAGTTACTTCTTTGAGCAACTGAGTTGCAGTGCACTGTTAGCAGTGGCAGTGCTAGCAGCAGATGCAACATTTGAGAGGGAGTTGTAGTACGGATGCAGTGTTGATTGTGGTAGGGTCAGCAGCAGTACAGTTGCAACAACAATGCAGTGGTTAGTGGACAACATGTCAAACATTAGCAGCGCAAAGGGATATGCTTAAGAGTCAGAGCAGTGTGCAACAGGGCATATTTGCTAGAGCACATTCCTCGCTAAGAGGGAGTGTTGATTTGTGGTAGCATAAGATGTGCTCTATGTCTCAAAAGTTGTGGAGAGGCTTAGACACATGTATTCCACATGACCCATAAATTGTTTTGGGAAATTCCACCCAGAGAGTTTTATTTGATAAATTAATTATTTTTAAGGAGAACATAAGTCTAAACTTAGGAAATTAAAATAATGAATGAGTATTAATCTAAATTGTGGGTGAAACTTCTAGAAAAAGTAGATAAAGTCAAAATGTAATCTTAGCCATTGATTGGAGATCAAATCTCGATCGTTGAAGTCTCAACGAGAAGACTATAAAGAAGACTTGAGGGTCATTTGGAAAATACATCGAGACAGAGAAAGAATCCAAAGATCGAAATTCTTTAGTGAGTAGTGCTTAAGGAGAAGATCGATCGAGAGGATTCTCGCAGAGAGGGGTAGTAATTCCAGTTGGAGATTTTCCTGAGCCGGAGAATACATAACAAAGAAGACAGAGAGCAGTACCAGCAGAGGTAGTGTAGCAACTACGTAGAGCCAGCATTGGCAACGCAGTAGCTCAAAGGAGGTTCGAGTTTCAACTGAGGACCAGTCAGATCCAGTGCCAGAAAGCCGGGGTGTGAGACCGGAAGGGGCCAGAGAGTCATATCCAGCCAACAGAAGAGCTAGAACACAGAAGCCACGCAGTCCCCATGCAGAGTGACGCAGAGACTGCGTAGTGACTGCCAGAGGCAGTGGAGGGCTTGCGATCCGGGGTTTTGGCTAGTTGGGCTACCAGTGTTAGTGTGAGGTTGTTAAATTTGGACAACTAGGTCCAAACTCCATCTTGTGATGCTGTTGAAGCCCCGAAAATCGGGTCTACAACAAGGGGGATACCCACCCGGTCCGGACCTTGGTTGGCAGCTCCTTTTCCGTTTGGTATAGTGGGTCCAACTGGGGATAATGGGACCAGTTTCCCAATATGTGTATGTGTGTGTTGAGAATTGATATTTCCTTTCTAAAAGTTCCTAAGTGAAATGCTTTTATTCTAATTCTAATCTATAACATGCAATTGTATTCTAATTAAATAGAAATATCTAATTTTAAACTAACTCGAGATGTAATCTTTTCCTTATGCGATCTAAAATGATTTCAAATAACAATTGGTAATAAAGATCATTCAATTGTTATAAGAAAAGAATTCAATAAAGATAAACCACTTCGTATAAAAAGTTAGACGAAACAGTTGTGAAAAACATATCGCATAATAAGTTATTCATATATTAAGCATAAACAAATAGCTATCACCGTACAAAAGTGCCAAATGATAACTCAAGCATTCAAGCATTAATACATAAACAACTGAACATAAATATCACTTTAACACAGGCAGAAATAGTTAAGAGATAAAAGTACCATTTATAACTAGTTCTACTCATGAGCTTCAAGCAATAATGACTTATCTCTTCTTAATCCAACATCCACTAAGAGTACAAAAGTGAAACATCAGTAGTAGATATTAAACGCAGATATCAATAAATCCTGTTCCATTCATTCATCAAAACCTCCTCGGAGGGTGCAAAAGTGCATGTTTTGAGGACAAGTTTTTGACAAATTTCAGGACCCTTCTCTAAATGCATGAGAAGGGTTTAAATACTACTAACTAAATCTAAAAATAATTTATTACAAAAATGTAGGATACGGTTTAAATGACCGTCCTCTTTTTAGGCAAAAAATAAAGCAAAACTAATACTAAATCTAAAATTAAAACTTAACAACTAACTACTTGTGAATCTGTTCTTTGAAATTGCAAGTATTCAGCATTGATTTGAGAAGAGTAGGTTGGCCGACTTCAGACTTTAACTGTCCTGTGAAAACGAAATTGGCAAGAGCTAGCGCTATCCTCTCGGTAGAATTGATGATACATTTGAGAGTCATGCATTGGCTGTGTGGTTTTACCAGATACGCCCAGTAAGAATCCCAATTTAACTTTGTTAATCTTTTAATCGATTCTGCCTTTTCTTGAGCCTTCTGTCTCCAGTCTATCTGTAGTTGCTGCGCTTTCGATAGGTATCCTGGGATAGTTTCTGAGATCAGATTTGGATTGTGCAAATTTTCATTTATGCAATCAATAATATTGCTTGCTGTTGTGGCTGCTTCTTCTGCTGCTTGCTCTGCTTTCCTGATTTGTGCATCCCATTTATTAATTAAGAGCATTACTTTGTGATTGTCATTGATTATTGGTGCATCTGCTCTTTTCTCCTCCTCTATTTCTTGCCAAGCTAAATATTCAGTAACTCTTTTATCAATTAAATCATAATCATGTCGTAATTCTACGACATGATTAGTGATTTTATCACTTTCTTCATAATAAGAGTTCCACTGTAATATTCTTTGGCATAATATTTCTTGTTGCTACAGTAGTTGGTCATTTAAGGAAATAGATTCTGTGATGAATTCTGTAAGCTTGGGATCATCCTTGTGCATCTCTTGCAAAACCTGTAGTTGTTTCTCTTTTTCAGCCAAGCTATTCTAATATCCTGTCTGCATTCGTTGGAAGTCTTGCTGTAATTTTTCAAGTTGTTTCTGTGCTTCATTGTTAGCGTTGGCTTGTTGCAGTTGTTGTTGCAGAACCTGTACTTGATCTTCTTTTTCATTTAATAATTTTCGTACCTGAGATGCTTTATCAATGGCTGCAGAGGCATATTCCCCTGTGATCTGAGATAATCTAGTGAGATTTTCAGTTGGATCAGTAGTAGGATCTTGCCATAAGACATCTAATTGTTCCGCATCATGAGAGAGCACATTTTCCAATTTCCTTTTCTTCCTTTGTTTTCTTACCACTGCCTTGTGTTGTGGACTATAAAATACGTCAAGAGGAGGAATTTCCTCTATTTTGAGCATGAGTTCAGAGGATGGGGTAATGGGAATATGTTCTGTTTCCGAGACATTGCTAGTTATTCCTGTGACTATATTTTTTGTTGTCTGTACATTACTCACAGGTGTCTGTGTGTTCTGTCTTTCAATATTAATTAAATCATTGAATGTTTCCCATTCCTTATCTAACTCAATTATGACTGATGGTTGCTGTACAATGAGATGGGGAAGATTTAACTGTGGAGAGGTTGAAACCTGTTGCTGTGAAAGCTCCTTTGACTGGGCAATATCCCTTACTGACCCTTCACTTTTATCATGGTCATTGTCAGACTTCTTAGAGTGTTCAGAGGTTTCTTTCCCGGACTTAGACTTAGACCTGTCTGTACCTGAACTTCCACTGAGACTAATACTGGGAGTTGGTTCCCTTACGGGTTCCAAGCGTAATTTATCCAAAGGGATAGTAGTTAACCTCCTTTCCCTGTATATCTTGAATTCTTGAAATTCTGCAGGAGGAAACCTTATTTTGGCCGAATATAGAATCTTTTTAAGTGTGCCTTTTTCTTGAAACATGTCATCAAAAAGATCATCTTCTTTAGAAAACACTCTTATCTTGACTGCAGTAGTGAAATCTTTAACAATATCATATGGGTTGAATGGTCTCCTTGGAAACTTGAACAAATGTAAACATGTAATATTGTTTACTTCTTTGAATGCATGGCCAACATCAAATAGTGAAAAGGCCCCACAGGCCATAGGAAATTTTGGCCAGATAGCCTTCTTTTTTTCCTTCAAATATTTAGTCAAACCTCCTTCTCTGCGGGTTTGTTAAGCAATTTCTTTGGCCATGAGTTTATCAGGAACATACAAAGATAAAACATGAGGAGAAGAAAAACTTCCAAATACCATAACATATGTAAACAATTATTCTCCAAACCATATCGCAACAAGAAGTATGTCTACCTCTGCTTGAGGAGAAAACCTTGGAGTGTCTTTATCATATAACATTTTCTACAGGGGCAACATGATTCCATGGAAAATCTTGTAAAAATATGGAATGAGCTTTGAATACCACAATTATTTGTGATAAACATGAATGGGTAGGGGATCTTGAGTTGTCCATTTCCACCCCATTAAAGGAAACTTGGAAACATAACAGATTGAATCCATCACATAAGCAGATAAGTAAAAATGGGGATAAATTCTCTGAGAAATAGTTCTTTTAGACCGATAATTCAAAATAGTCGTGGCTAAGTTGTCAGATAATATCTTAGCCAAATCCAAAATAGTAGCATTAACAGTAGAATTCAATAACGGTAGCCATTCAGATGAAAAATTATTAATGTCTGGCTTTCCAAAGAGCCTACAGAGCATAGCAACAGCAAAGCAATAGGAGAAGTGAGAGAACCAGTACTATATATACCGTGTTTATCCTTCTTTAGTGCTTCGTCTCTCATTGACCAATCCTTGGTGCATTCTGCCAGGTTTTCATTTTCTTTGGAAAAATTGTCCATGAACTATTTTTTATAAGTCACCTGTGGCTCCGGCAAATGATACATGAGTCTCAAATCTTGTGGAGTAAATGAGCCAATGAGCTCTTGACCCTGAGTCTTAAACTCTCTGTTCGTAATATCAGTACTGTCGAGTACCCATTTAACCATGTCTGTGTATGGAAGAATTCTAGGTCTCGCTACTAACCGGTGTAAGAATGAACAAGCTAGCTCTGTAATGGACTCATCAGAAGACCCATGTGAGCCTGCAGTAGCTGTAACCTCCATTACTTTGGGGTTATCTTCCTCAAGTAGATTATACATGCCCTCCCAAGTAGTAATACCAGCATCTTTGTTACAGGCGGTTTCTGTATACAAGGGCGTCATTTATTTATCTTCAGAACTCAAAGCCTTGTCTTTATTTACCATAATACCTTGAATACTACTTTTATAGTTCTCTGTTCTTCACTCCTGCATTTTACAAATTAAGTGAGAATAATGATAGGAAAAAGGTGACGGGAAAGTTTTAAATGTTGAAGACGTATAAAATATACCACCTTACATGAAATATCTCTTCGATCAGAACGAAACCATATTTCATTAATGATTGACAACCAATTCATTGATTAACATTAAAGCGCATAACCAGGTCTCGATTTATGGAAAGATTTTTTTTTGTAAAATGAGCCTTAAAGATCTGCGATAAGGCGATCTGTGATTTGCTTCGCAAAATCGCAAAATCGCAAATCACTGGATCACAAAATCGCTTGATTGCAACAAATGACAAATCTTCGTTAATGTGTCTTTTCTGCGATTTGCGATATATGTCATCGCATATCGGTGGTTTGAGGTTTTTCAACGTAACATAGGACATTTGAGGCATGCGATGCGATGAATGTTCTTTTAGTGCGTAGTTTCGCATCGCAATCTCGCAATCTTAGTACTCCGCTTGTAAGGAGGTATTCATTACCTATTTGCGATGCGATATTTCTTTTAAAGAATGATTCTATCCTATCATAAAACTTTAGTTTTTATAGATTTTTCAAGGAATATTCTTAAGTTTATGATAGTAAGTTTTATTGAAAAAGGAAATACAAGCACTAATCGATTTTTTTAAATTTTTTACTAAGGGTCCCCACTTATTTAATATTAGTGATGATACTAAATAAGAAGGGGGGTTGTTGCTGGCCACAACAGATGCTCAGATGAAGGTTCCAATATTTGTATTGGATTCCTCTTTCAGAGAGGTGTAAAATCGATATAAAATTGATTTTAATCTGATGAGCAGAACATTTATTTTGAATTTATTATTTATAATAAATTTAAGTGTAGGTCGGCCTTAAAGTTTTACACCCCCAACAGATGTGTCACACACCTCAATGATGGATATAAATACAGTGAACGTTGGAGAGCTTTTCACTCATCTCATCCACACACTTCTCATTGGATACGAGCATCTAAGAAGCAGTTCTCACGTGGGAAAAGGACGAAGTAGCTGCAGCTGGAAAAAGGACGAAATTTCTGCAGTTAGGGTTTCTGGGCAAGTTTGACCAGCGTTGACTTTGGTCAACGCATGGTCCGTTTGAGCTGAAATTTTGTGGAGAGTTTGATTTTTGAAGGCCGTACTCATTGGCACAAAAATCGAGGTCAAAAGGTTGACCGAAGTTGGATCTGCGTTGACTTTATTGTTGCTGCCCTGCGTTGACTTTTTCTAGACTGCATTGACTTTTCTGGGGTTGACTTTGAGTTGACTAGATAATTGATTTGAGGATTGTTGTGACACATTTTGGGTTGGCCGACCAAGAAGACTTTGCTGGTTGAAGCATCCTGCTGACCGTCGTAACGCACCAACACATTCTCCTGTTTCTGGTTTGTCTTCTATAGATCCACTGGTATGTTCTATCAGCATTTTTACTTAACTGTTTATGTGATTGCTGTTATAAAAGTAAAGTTGTATCAAGCATAGAACATCTACAAAAATTTACAGAGGTTTTTCTCACTAACTCTTTGTTAGTCATATTCTCTGCAGGGATAGCCAGAAAGGCATCCTAGATTGTATTCAGAAAATTACTGCATAATATATAAACCCTCAGATCTGCTACATCGATTTTCCTGCATTGGGTTTTTCCGGGGACGTTTGTCCAAAAATAACGGTGTCAGATGTGTCTATGATTTCTTCTTGTTCAGTTTTGTTTCCACACTTGTATTTTTCCGCAATTTATTTAGTGAAGGTTGCAGTGTGTTTAATTCGATGTTTCTATAGCAATAAACTTAATAATTAATTTATCAGTTAGAAGAATTAATTCCAGTTGCTGCAATAGGATTCCAGATTTAAGGAATGTTCACACATATCAGAGTTGTGCAGTGGTTGGTGGGAAACAATAGCCAGACATCATCAACGTGACAGGAGATGGTGCAGAGATAGTGTATTGTAGCAGTAATTGCAGTACTAGAACACTTTCCTCGCTAAGAGGGAATGCTAGTTTTTGTAGCATCAGATGTGTTCTAGCCACAAGATTTGGCACAGAGGCTAGAATACATGTATTCTCCAATACCCAGAAATCGTTTATGGAAATTCCACCTAGAGACGGCTTAATTAAATTAATTAGTCAGTTTTTAATATTTTCCCAAGTCTAAACTTAGGAAATATGATTAATTAAGTCGCGGTGAAAATGTTCTAGAAAAGTGCATGGATTGATTTCTAGTTAATCCTAGCCATCGATTAAGATTTAATCGTGGCCATTGAAGTCTCAATGGAGGATTATAAGAAGTCAATGGGGCTTGGAGAGGATACACCAAATCAGTTGAGCATTCGATTTTGCTGAGAAATCGATTTCCAGAGTGGTAGCTATGTGTTGCTGAAAGTTATTCAGTGAGGTCGAAGCAGTGAGAGACAAAGATAGTGAGGCCGAAGGAAGTTTTTCCAGATCCGACGAGTACATTGCAGAGAGGCGGCGATTTCCACAGAGAGGCAACACAGAGCCGTCTTGGGGAGATTTTCGAATTGCTGGGGAGAGGGAGAAATTCTGAGCTAGATGCTGGGCAGAGAGTCCGGAAGCAAAGAGTATTAGTTTCCCAGACAGCAGTTGGTGAGACAACAAGAGGAGATGGAGTTTTGAGCTTGTGGGACGCAGTGACTGCGTAGGTTGACGCAGTGACTGCATAGAGGGAGAAAGGAGCAACTCAATTCGAGCTGAGGTCAATGTCAGATCGCCTGTGGAGTGATAAATTTTCTCACTAGTTATTATTGCTAGTTATTTCTATGTTTGGATTGCTAGTTTAAGCATCCATAGATTGTACTCAGATTTTCACCACTGCATAATATCAAAAGCCTCGGCTGTTGCACCTGTTTTCCTGAGTTGGGTTTTTCTGGGGACTTAGTCCAAAAATAACAATGTCATATTGTGTGTGTGCATCTATTTCTTCTAGCGGTTTTATTTCTTCCGCATCATTTGTTTTTTGAAGGTTGCAGTGTATTTGTTTCGTATTTTCCATAGCACACAACAAATAATTTTCTTAATTTAATTAACAAACAGAAAAAATAATATCAATTGCTGCAATAGGATTCAGGGTCTTCGAATTTTCACATAGAACTTAGGGAATTATATGAAAAACATACCAGGTATCTTATAGGAGTTGGAGTGACGTGAAATGTAAGGGGAAATGTGATTTTTTCCTAGGTTAAAGGTGGGAATGTGATCTGTTACATACATAACATAGGCAAAATGATGAAGTGTGATGAAAATGTATGGAGAAGTTGGATTCCACAAAGGATGGTGATGTCCTGGGAAATTAATATATAAATTACCTATGTGAAATTATGGTGATGTCATGGGAAATTAATAAAACATTAGGTAAGTACATCAGCATGCTAGAGGACACTCATGATCTAAATATGCAACATAGAGTGAAAGTGACTAGACTAGGTGATCACCATGATGTTGGTCCATGAAGAAAATAATGCACAATTGAAGTGACCTCCACTAATATTCCAACCTTTGGAGGGCTAGAATCATCTTACCAACTTGCACAAATCCTGTCATCACAAGTTTACCTTTCATGCAATATGAGGGGTAACAGCGAACAATTATTGATGTATGTATGCATAACAATAGCCATAAATGTGAGTATGTATTAGTAAGTCTTAATGCTAAGAAAATGAAAAGGACACTCCCATGTAACATTATCACTAAGAAAGAAAATCATTTTTAAATGGTAACAACTTGCTTTTGGGTTCCTTTTAATTGTGTTCTTAATTGTCTACTTTTCATGTAACCATGAAGATTCTTGAGAAGAGGTCATATCCCTCAGTTTTTGTGGCTTAAAGAAAGATGAAATATTGAGTCATCTTTTGGACAGAATGCGAGGGAGACGTCTTAACCAGGTCAACACATTTTATGCTGTGGATGTGTTGCGTAAAGTTGCAATTATAAGCATGAAATGAGTGTAGTCATGATTGTTTTTTTTTCATGTATTTATTCTAGCTGCACTAAAAGCAACTAGGTGCATCTACATCATAGGTAGATTCAGGTAAATGTCTAAGTTTGTAATGTTAAGAAACTAAATTGAAAAAGTGGAATTCCATGAAAGTGGATTGTTTTTAAAAAGATGACCATAATGATATTTTTAAAAAGTTGATAATCAAAATAATAACTAAAAGAAACTTTGATAATAGTAAACTATAATATAATAAGCCAGCATAGATCCTTCGTAGCCTTCATCTCTAAGTATCAAAGTATGGGTTTGTGCATCTATTTCCTTTTGATCCCTTTTGGTACTTATTAGATCTGCAGTTAAAGTGGATATATGATAGTATGATATCTTAATTCATGCGTGCTTGCAAATTTATTAAATGAAATAAGAATTCCTGAGAGAGTAGCACTTTTTCCGAGGGTAAATTTTTTGGGAATTGAGGTCCCCTCGGGAATATAGTTCATCCCATTCTCTTGCGTGGAAGTGAGAATGAGATTTGCTGTTACCTTATCAGTGGCACACAAATATCTGCAAACAACATCTTGCTTACGTGTGCATACCCTACCCCTCAAGATTCGAATATGTATCTTTCAAGGTGAAGATATATGTTCTTAACTGGTAAGCCCACTTAGGTTGGGCAGAAGAAAGTGACGCTTAAAAGCTGATTTTTTCTTTGTAGAAAGTGACACTTATGATTAAAGCTGAATTTTCTTTTCATATTACCTTCTTCCTGTTATGTTAGTCTTCTCTGATCCTCAAGTCTTATAAGCTTAAGTATAACAACTTGTTTTAGTTCATATATCTCTGAAGTAGGATCCAATAGATCTGTTTTGGTGAAAGCATTTGCAAGGGAAGCTGAATTCCTTGTCGCTTTACAAGAGCTCATGCATATCGTTATTTTTGTTGTTACATCTTACAGGTATCTGAAGAGTGGACCCGGAAATCTTGAGAGAGATATTGAAAGAAAGTTCAGCTATGCATTGAGTAGGGAAGATCTTGAAAATGCTATCCTAGGTGGACCATAAAGTATGCATTTTTAGAGAATGTTCTACTCATGTAAATATCGTTATGGTATACATCTCCTCATTCGATTTACTTGACCTTAATTTCATGTTTATTCTCTGTTAAGTGAAGGAAGCTCAATTTTTATGTGGTGTTTAATTAAATTTAGTGATTATTTGGATATAATAAATGAGGTTACGATTGTTCACGGAGTTTTGGATAGACAGTAATAGGGTACTTGATCTAAATGATATGTATTGGACATGATGTAGAAGATATAGTCTTACCCAACTTAAAAAAAATAATAATAAATGAAATTACCATTATTTTTCAATGAAATAAAATAAAATGTATATTAAATTTATAAATATAGTTTTCATGCCATTTAATCTTTTAATAGAAATAGTTATTCTTTATTTGGCCAAAAATATTTTCATGTTAATTAACAAGGCATTTCTCACTCGGACTCAATTAAAAATGGTTTTGTGGTGTGAAAAAAGGCACTTTTTCTCACAGAAAAGTATTCATTGATGTGTAATTGAAAATATTGGTGGTAAAAATCAATACATTTACATGAGAAATATATTTGTATACCAACACTCTTTATGCACAAAAATGACATACATAAAAACTATTATACCTGACTATTTTAAGTGATTATATATAGTGGAAATGATTTGCATTGGATTTTCTTTTAGCAATTAATACTTATTTCACTTGATGTGGGGCTCACAATTTAAAATTTCAATCGTGCTTATAATCTTTCAAAAGATGGTGCTATGCATATAGAAAATATGTTGTTGAGGGGTACCTGGGGTGTTAATTTTATAAAAATGCATTTTATTGTTTATAAATTAAAATGTATAAACCAGCAAGTCATTATTAATAGTAAAAAAGAAAAATATGAGGTAGATTTTGATTCATTTGTGTGTTTTAAGTTATAGATCACTACAATTTTTTTTCTCAAGGAACCTTTTTCCTTGGAATTTGTAGATGGAAGGAAGATCAATTGTCACTGGCATAGGTGGTTGGTAACTTGAGCAAACAATAGCCCCAATAAATTATAAGAGTTGATCCCAAGACCCAAGCTAAACCTTGGGACTCTCTCTCTCTCTCTCTCTATATATATATATTTATATAACCCACCTATATGTTGGTAAAATTTTATCCCTATAGTCTTATATGAAACCATTAGCACAATTCAATTCATTCACAAGCATATACCATAGCATGTCACTTGGTGAGACCCAAACCTTGCTGTGGGCTATATTAGCTACTACTATTCATTGCCCCTATAAACCACCATTAACAAAATTTGCTAAATTTTAGTATTAGTAACATTTTTTCCTTGTTTTTAAAATAAGTACGAGTTCTCTTGATTTAAACTAATACACTATTGAAATATTCAAATGCTCTAAATTCTTGTGTTACCATGTTCTTTCCCTTGGAAATTATGACTACATGTATATATTTATATGCGATGAATATGATACCCTTGTTTTGATCCCCAATTCAATATTCTATACATATGATGAATGGCTAAAAGCTGAATAATGTAATATGTAAAAATTGTACATTATTTGATAGTAAAATAATACACCACTCATTATAGAAAGGACAAAATAATGAGGGTTATGACTCCACAAGAGGGGAAAGACAAGGGGGCTTAAGTGGGGTTAAGGAAAAATACTTCAATAAGTAATTTAACCTAAAGTCTTTGAAACCTTAATTATGTTCCTTAATATTAACTAGTTTTTGTTTTATTAAGCATCATGAGGGGCTTGTACATGAAGAAGGTCTTTGGGTCTCCATATGGAAACAAAGACCCTTCATGCTATGCAACTTGGCTATACCTTTTCACCATGCAAGCAAGCTATCATACAATGGAAGGTTTGATGGAGTTCAATTTTTCTTGGGGTGTCATTTGAGTTAGAGAGAGCTTGACCTATCAAAAGTTTGAGTTACCTTGTGAACTATCCTTTGGTTGGGGAAATCATGAGAATTATCCTTTAGTGAATTGACATAGGAAAATTATGGAATTATACAATAGTGAATTATGTGAGAATTATTGTTGTGTGAATGATAGCTACTATTATTGAGCAAATTTGGCTATAGCTAATAATCCTTGGAATCCCAATAGTGAGATTTCTTGACCAACCTACTGTAGAGCTCATAAAGGGAAGTGATTTAGCATAGGAATTGCTAAACATAAAGGGGATCATATTCCTTTGGTTGTGTGGGTTCATGGTGAAGAGCGCTCTAGATTGGGATTGTTGTACGTGGAATTATTCAATGTGAAATTGAGAATTGAGTTGTGGGAGGAGAATTATAAACAAGCCAACGAAATAGTTTGTTCTTGTGGATTCATAGACTTAATTTGGGGGTGGCCTTTATCACATAGCGAATTGGTGCAACTGGGAGCCTATGGTTGGGTGGAGCACCTCTCTTCTACAACGAATTGGTGGACAATTTTGATGTAGATAGTTCTTCATGAATGTACTTGTGCATTTGATGCAAAATAATCATTTTATTTTTATTTAATTTGTAAAAGCTTCATAAATATTAGAATTTTAGATTTCCTAAAGGTATAGAAAATGCTAGAATTTCTATTAGTTAGGATAAGTTCCTAGAATTGAGAGGATTTCTCTCAACGTCCTCAAAATATCTAGGTTGAGAATTCTCTCTTGAGAAATTTGAGAGCTTTCTTCCTACTAAATAAATAGCCATGTAAATCATTTGCAAAAGCAACTTTGGAGAATTCAATTTAATAAAAATTAATGTTTTCTTTTTATGTCTTATTTCCTCCTCTTAGCTCCACGTCAAATTTTTGGTATCAGAGCTAGTGCACCGAGTCACGTGAAGTTATGCTATGGATGTTGTGTTGAGAAATCAATAGGGCTACAATTAGGGTGATTTCTCTTAGACTTGATAACTGCTTGTGATGTACTTATATTTGTTCTTGATTATTAGCTTCTCTTATTATTATGTTCTTATCATCAAATAACTAAAAACATGAAGATCAATAGTACATAAGAACAAAAGATGTAGGCTGCAATCTAGGGCCAAATCCTCTCCTCTTGAGAGGAAAATCCACAAATCTCTTCTCTTCTATTAGATTCTTCAAATGACGAATTCCAAGACCTCTAGACCAAGACCAATACCGTTCCAAGACCAAGTCTGACCTTCTTGATGATGTGCTTCTTCTTTCCAAGTCAAACCCAGTCAAATCTCTTCCAACTACACAACTTTGATCCCTAGCTATAGAATTTTGGCCTCCACTATAGATCTGAAATTTTCGGCCCCAACAACAGTTGTTGCTTCCACACATGTGAGAGAATTTAGGACTTCCAAAGCTTCCTTGCTCCTTCACTTGGGTTGTTTCCTCTTCTAGGGCTAGTAGGTGACCTAATAGGTCTCTCTTCCACCAAATTCGACCTTCTTTCTGCAACTTGACAACTTTGACCTTGTAGTTGCAAAACCCTAGCCTTATCTTCGCATGTGAGAGAGAGAATCAACCCAAAACTTTCATCCTTCATCCTTCTTTCCTCCTTCACCTGCCCTTCTTCTACCTTTTCTTCTCTTGGCTATAAGTGAATGAGTGAGTGACATAGGAGGTCGAGTTCTCTCCTATATATATGCTTCCAAGGAGGACGACATGCCTTAATGAGGCCAACTTCTTAGTTACCAGGCCGACTTGGTATTGGAGGGGTATTTTAACACTTTTAACACAAAAATAATTCTTTTGACATGTTACAAGATGCCCAATGGGGTCTTGTTCATATGACAATGAGTCTATAGACTTCTTGACTTTATGACAATCCCTAAAAGCACTCAATGGGTGCTTGACTTGTAAATAAAATGACCTTGAGCATGAAACCCATGCTACAAAAAATAACAATAGTAAATTTTGCTTCTTTTTACAATATACAAGAAACAAGAGTACATTTCATATTTATGAAGATCGAACCTAGTTACATAATTCAACTTCTTGGGAGAAAATGAGCCAAGTTGTGTAAAGCCGAATTGTGTAAGGTCACTGAGCCGATGGAAAGTGCTACGTACCTGGAAGGAGATACCAAAGGAAATCACTGGATTGATTGTGTGAGAGCTAGTCAAGGTTGAGGAAGTGCACAGACCTGTGCATGAAAATCCTTTGTAATTTTCCTCGCATATGGAACGATATTGATTTGTGAGGATGATTTATCGCTATGAGGATACATTATGAGAGATGTTGAATTATTGAGTCACCGACTCCATTGTGTGAGAAGAAGAAAAGATGCAAGAGCTAGG
The DNA here is from genome assembly GCA_034641835.2 of Pinus albicaulis. Lineage (NCBI taxonomy): Eukaryota > Viridiplantae > Streptophyta > Pinopsida > Pinales > Pinaceae > Pinus > Pinus albicaulis. Next base: position 26,729 of record JAXQQM020066202.1, on the reverse strand, counting down.
GAGAAATTGTGGAGCATATGGTTTGAGCTAGAAATCACAAGTACATGTTCTTTTATCCTCAAAGAACTTAAACATTTTATGTAAATATGTTGAATGAGTGAAGGTGAGTGAATGATGGAGTTGTGCCTAAAATAATATGATTATGGAGGGTAATGCTCACAGTCTATTTAAATTTCAAAGAAAGTAAAATCTTTTGGATGCCAATAAAGGAAATTATTGTCATAATAGGAAGGAGTCCAAGGGAGCATTCATAAAAGTTAAAGTGAATGATCATTAGTAAATGTTAAAGTGAATGCCAAGTTTTTGTTGTTTATTTTAAAAGGGACATAATGTTTTTGGACGTATCTCTTTTGGAGTTTTATAAAGGCATGGAGATTACAAGTTTATATTTAGTGGTTATATTATGTTATTCAATAAATTGATGAATTTTATTTAAAGTTTAGTGGGGAATCTAATAAAAAAACAAGTCATAAAATTTTGGAAATCAGGGACTAAGTGCTTGTAAAATAAATTTTGTAAAAGATGGCACATAGAGCTAGAGGACCCAGAGGTGGTGGAGTTGGTCGAGGAAGACCAACTCCCAACAAAATCTTACTTGAATAATAAGACATATACGAACACAATTAGATGAATTAGGGACGACACGAAGGAGAGACGTCAACACTAGTAGCATCAGTGAGCTAGAAGAAACCTCAGAAGAAGCATTTTACATTAAAGAGGAAACTATATAAGAGAAAATAGTCAAGATGATTTCAAGATTGAGCAACAAAAATATACTGGAAGTACCTATGTACTAGGGCAACTTAAATCTTGAAGAGTCGATTGAGTAGATTAGCACCATGGATAAATACTTTGATTATGAAAATGTAGTTGAAGATAAGAAATTCAAGTTCGTGGTGACCATATTAAAAGGACACGCTGCACTATGGCGGAACAATATGCAAGCAGAGAGAAGAAATAAAGGCAAAAAGAAGATCATTGGTGGGGACTAGATGGTAGCCGAGTTAAAAGGTAAATGTATTCCTCAAGATCATCAGTTAAATCTTTTCAGACAAATGAAAAATTTCAAACAGAAATATGTAAAAGAGTATACATAGGAATTTTACAGGTTAAGTTTAAGATCTGGTCATGTGGAAGAGGCTAATGAAAAGCTTGCTAGATATATTAATGGTTTACGGTTTGAAGTATGAGATAAACTAGATATTTTGTCCTTAAAGACTATTGAAGAAGCTTACTAGATAACCCTTAAGATAGAACAAAAGCATCAGGGGAATTTTGAGGTCTAAAATGGGCCTCCTAAGGAAATTATAAAATAATTGTGGAAATAATATAATAAGATTTGATTACATCATCAAATTTTAGAGGGAAAAAAGAAAAAAACTACTTTTTCAACTCATATTTTCAATTTATCTCCCAAAGTTTTTACTCAAATTTCGAGGGGGAGTACTCGTTCAATGCAAAATTTAATTCCTCTTCCAAGGAGTACTCATGTTACATACTTTCGACGGGTCAACATGGATTGCAATCACATTTTTTTTATGTATTTCTCATTTTTCGTGCAATAGGGTCCATCGAAAGTATGCAACATGGGTACTCCTTGGATGAGGAGTTAAATTTTTCATCCAACGAGTGCTCCCTCTAGAAATTTGAGTAAAAAATTTGGGAGATAAGTTAAAATACGAGTTGAAAAAGTAGTTTTATTATTTTATTATTTTTTAATCTTTTTACCCTTTTACTTAAAAAATGGTGAATCATCCCCCATGGTTGACATCATCATCTTGAATCCTATTGGTTCTTAAAAACTTTATTTTTGTTGTACATTTTTCTTAGAAGGCCCATTTTAGACTTCAATATTCCCCTAATGGCTAGCAAGAAAGCAGAGTCAGAGAGGAAGGGGACGAAGTACTGTAAGGAGCAGAGGAAAATCAAGCAGAGGATAGTCAAGCATAATATTTCCCGTTCAAAAAGAAGGCTACAACAATTCTCATTAGCCAAAATCATCATCAAGAGTAGGTTTCAAAGGACGAAGACCATAACAAAGAGGTAGAGGTAGATATTGTGTAGTATGATGTTACAAATGTAATAAAGTTGGCCATAAATCTAATAAATGTACAAAAAGATATTCTAGTTAGGGTAGGATAGATATGGCACAAACTGATACAGAAAGTGTAAAATCCTTTACTCATGAAAATGCACCTGAAACTAGTGAATCCTTAATGATGAAGAGAGATTATTAAAATATCCTAAAGAAGTAAAGGAACCTACACAAAGGAAAAGATTACTCAGAATTGTCTGCAAATCAGGGGAAAAATGTTGTAAAGTCATTATTGATATTGGGAGTTGTTGTAATCTAGCGAATAATGTGCATTGTTACCAGTAGACAGACATAAGTAAACATCTAGAAAGCATGTAAAGAGACAAGACACAGTAATGGGGAGATGACCAAGTCGCATATGTATTCTGTAATATGTCAAGAATCACTGTTAGATTCATACTGACAAGTATATCTAGACTGATAAGACAATTACAAGAGTCTAACTGTCATATTAACCACACTGTCTAATCTATCATTAGCTATATGTCTGTTGTATTACAATTATGTTTACATTGAGGATAGTTGGCTAGAACGACTAGAGTCTTTCATATTCGACTAGTGGGTTAACCCAACTAGCTCCTTCAACATCTCCCACACCCTCAATGCCTTCTTCATCCGAAGAAGGGGGAGAGTTGGAAAAACAAAAAGAACAAAAAACAAGACAAAAAGACAAAAGATACTTTTACATCAACATTTTTGAATTACAAGTAAAATAAAGATAAAGCTCAGGCATTGGGCGGATCAGAGCCTGGTGCTTCTACTACTACGATCGACATCTCTGAGGCTGTCTAGGTCGACTGGTTCATTGTTTGGTCAACCTCTTTTGTGTGAGGCCACTATTTTGAGATGACATCAAATGTATACACACTAGGTGCATAAAATTGATGGGTAGGCTGTGGCAGATGTGTAGAAGCGGAACGAGCTCGCAGAGTTGGAGTTATGCCAACAAACACAGTCTGATAGATCACTAGAGCCAACATCTGCAAATGTTCATAGAAGATCGACCATTATCAGACTGATTCTCAAGCTTTTACTCTCGACTTTTTAAGATCAGATAAGTATTATACATTGTCTTCAACTGCTGTAGACTCTGCTATACTCTGATTGAATGGTATGTTTTTCTCGATATTCTCCACCTGTTGCAAGAGTTTCTGTAGGAACTGAGAGGCATTCAAAGCTTCATGTTGGTATTTATTTCCTTCAGGGAACCATTGACGATACTGTCGCAGGAGTTGTGCATAATTTTCCCTTTCTTGCTCTAGTTGAGTATTTATTGTCTGCTGAGCTCTGGAGTCTGAAGTCTGCTTGGCTGAGAGATCCCTAACAAGATTTTCTTGGACCCTTATCTTCGAATGAAAAAAAGCCAAATAGGAAGGCGAATTATTCAGAGTAGTTGTGATAGCAACTCCTTTGTCAAGTGTAGCTTCCAATGCCTGTTTTACTGCTAAAAAGTCATTGTGAGCCTTATGCAAAGCTTGAGTAAAACTAGGATTAGTCATGAGTGTAGGTCAGGACTACAATTATGACACCTATGTAATGAGCTGGACATTTTGATCAATTAACTATTTTACCAATTGTTGAACAACAACGAGATGATCATCACTCTTGGATGGAGTGGGAATGTTTAATTTTTCTGTTGCCTGGTTCTGGCACTTCAACCAAGTCTCCCTTTCTTGTTCTTGAAGGCATTGAAGATTATCAATGTATTTCTTTCTTTTATGGAGTCATTTCTTAGCAACTTTGACAAATCATTCCATAACCTGAAAGATTTGTCTGTCACTAGCAAGCTTGATCTCGACATACTTAGTAGCGATATCGATTTGCTTCTTCTTGTCCTTGGTTGTTGAAGTGGATGCTGTGGTTGAATATGGATTTCCTTGGGTAGTCGGGATAGGGGTAGTACCTAGATTAATTACAGATATTGTATTAACGACGGGTACCCTGCCTACATATTGTTGTTGCGACTTAGTCGAACCATGGTTTGTCTGCTAGTTGAGCTCTTTGATGGTTTCATTCGAATGAGTTCGTTTCAACGAGTTATCTTTAGAAGTGGGACTGATGTTGTTTTGGATGTACGAGTGGTTATCCTCCGACTGTGACTTATCTATATGAGTGCAATCTAACTAACCTTGTTTTGTGCTTTGCTTCTCTTTCTGGTCCCCGTTGGACCACTCTTCTTCCGATTGTTTTGCATTAGATTTATCTTTTTCATATTCTATATCAGAATTATGTATGCCCGACTCCTCTTTCTTAGACTGTTCTCCACATGAATGCTCCTTTTTAGAACTTCTCTTGGCCTGTGTGGTTGATCTCTTCATCAAGTTGGGTCGGGGAATTAATAGGGGTATCTTTGGTTAAGTCAACCTCTGTAACTGTGGTAGACTTACTTTTCCTCTTTTGAGGTTGAGAAGATGACTGGGTATCCTACTTGCCTTTCTGAAGGACTTCATCTATTTCGTGCTCAATATTCTCAGGAAGCAAGTGTTTCACACTTTCAATATTGTTTCAGATTTGTGTTTTGATGGACAAAGTTCTGGACTTAGAAGGATTCTTGATAATAGTTTTCTTAGGCTCTAGATCTTTAAGAACTGCATCCAGTCTCTGTTGCTTGGCTGGATCAGTCAATTTAATATTTTTAAGTATTCTCTGCCACTGGGATGATTTGATTTTAGAAGGGTTAGACTTAGGACTATCAAACTCTTTATGAACAGACTTGTGTGAGGCTTCAACCAAGGGTATGTATAAGTCTACTTTGAAGGGTTGCAAATAAAGACTAGCCTGAAATTCCTTCTGGACTTCAACATATTTTAGGGGTGTGACGATGTCATGAGTTGGTTCGAATACAACGGGTGGAATGCCATATTTGGTATTAGACTGACGACTTAACTCATCAGATATTTGTTCTATTGTGGGATGGTAGGGGAGTTTCTGTGGTTCGAACTCGGGGGAATTAATATATCAAAATTTAGTATAATCTAGGCCCAATTGAATATGAGATAAGGGAGGTAGGGCAAGATGAACATGTTGAGGCACTTTCCATTTATCAAAAATATTATTAATATTCAACAACAAATTCCTATAAATTTCATGAGGCCCTAGCGACTGAGGTTCCCTTGACCAAGTACTAGAGAAAATTTTGAAACTGTTCATCATAGGTAATGTTGGGTGTCAAAATTACAATTTAATTGAACTCCAACACTTAATTTGTCAAACCAGGGCTACATAAGCTTCGAGGCGTAGCAAAGGAAATGCCAAATATTATGGGCTTAAATTCTGCAAATCCTACTTCTGATCCACTAACTAAATTATGCAGAATCAACAAGAAATAAATTAGAAGGAAAACCTTTCAGCATAATGACACTATGCCACTTTGGGTACTGGATTCACTCCAGAAAAATAGTCGCCAAAGACTTTGATAGAAAAATAAAGCTTGCCTTGCAGTAAAACTTAAAAATATATTAAAGAATAAAATTACATCCTTGTGGTCGAATTCCAATGCTTAGAAAACATAAAGGAATGATATTCTATTGTATTCTTAAGTCTGCTTCCTATACCAAAAATATCTCACTCCTGTACTAGAACAGTTGCATTCCTGTACAATAATGAATTCGTTTTTACACAAAAATAATCTGTTCCTGTACTGGAACACTCTTTTCCTGTATGGGAACGTTCTGTTCCTGTACTGGAACCCTCTCTTCCTGTATTGGAACACTCTGTTCCTGTACTTAGAACTCTCGGTTCCTGTACTAGGACAGATTCACATTCGACAATCCTTCATTCATGAATTGACGTGCTATAAAAAATAAACTTGAAATTAGAAAAGGAAGGAAAGAAAGATTTAGCTTGAACAATAATGGAAAGAATCCCAAATCAAATGCAAACTTTTAGTAAAAAGGAAAACAACAAAGATTCAAGGAAATTCTCACAATTACAGAAATGAAAAACTCTTGCGTTGTAATAAAAGATCTCTATTTAAAAGATCAAATTCAACCCCTTTCTGAATCTCTTTCACAGTGTGAGATATATATAATCTGCATATGAATGAATCATATGACGTCTGTAAATTTAGAAAATACCATTAACGATTCTTGAACTTAATAATGTTTGATTCACATTCATTCAAAGGATATCGTTATAGCTTAGGTTTATACACAGAGAAACCATCACACAGTTACAACTTGTATTTCAACTAGGGTATACTTAACCATAGAAGGAAATACGATTTCAAACAAAAATTAAATCATTGGAACTTGTAACCCTGACTAACTTCCAAAAATGATTCATGAAACCCTCTTAGAAAAGAAAAGACATTGCAATGCTTCGGGAAATAATACAAATACTGGAACTGAAATGAAAAGCCCACTTAACGCACACAAAGACTCCTCAAATATGAGATCACGCGTAAAGAAAATGCACCCACAAGAGTTTCACCAAACTTGCAAGCTCAAGCGTAAAGAAATCACTCTTCTTAAACACACATTACTGTATCTAAGCACACCACAATTAGATGGGGAGACCAAGCTGGGTTGGTTAGGCCCTAGCCAACCAACTCGTTTCCCTTTTATGAAAACTCTGAACTCAAACGAGCGAAGGAACCATTACAAATGATAATAACAGGAATGATAAATAAATAAAACTGACATTAGCTCATTCTTTATTCAAAGATATGTGCAAATATACATGATAAAACCATAGATCCAGCCCTAGAGAGTCAGGGCGATACAATATCTCAAAATTACAACAAAAGAGTACCACAGTTTCTTCACGGTATCACTAATGGAACCTATCCCAGAACCCTAATTTATACATGAGTATTCAACTCTTCGCCGCAATGGATGACTTCACATGAAAAATAATCAAACGATGATCGACCTCCATCTTTGTCATATCCGTAATGCTCCAATCTTGATACAGGAAGAACAATTCCCCAATGGTAGGTGCATGCCATTCCTTAACAACTGTGATATTTTTTGAGGCAATTTGTAGTGAATTGTCCGATTTTCCATTTGGTGCAGGAACTACGGTGGGTACAAGAATATCGAATCCTGCACCAACCAACTCCGGCTTTGATTAATGACAATTATTCATCACGCCTTAAGGAAATGTAAAATAGATAAGTTACAAGGAAATACAAGTTTATTCAACCTCTTTAATAATTAATAAGCCTATGTAATCCGTATCCAAGAAAATCATAGAAAGGAACCAAGAACCATGTGTAAAAGGCTTAATTCAATTGTAAAGCATGGGTTAGGGTAGCATGATTTAGGGTAAAAGTAGGATTAAAAGAAGGCAATTATGGCAACCAACATCCCCCAAACCTCATTCCATTGTGTGTCCTCACACAACCACTAACCTCTGCAAAAAACAAAATTTAAAATCTTCCTTCACTTCTGAATCTAGATATTGATTCTTGATCCTTCTACTTTCACCTTCTTGACACGGACTTTCCTCAGGCGTTTGACGAATTTCCTCAGACGTATTTTCAAATGATCTACATGGAATTTTTATTTCTTCACATGAATTTTCCATTTTGACATTTCCTTCGTCAATTCTCCATTCTTGCCTTTTAATGCAGTATTCAGTTCTATTATGCATCTATTTAGAACTTCTAGTTCATATATCTGTTGCTTCAACCCCTGAATTTGACTTATTCGCTCACCAGAGATATAATCTCTTTCTTCGTCTTCTTCCCGCATTGTTTCTTTTTTCGGCCACTGATTCATAAATAATATCATCGTTTTCTCTTTTCTTCTCCAAATTCCGTGTTTCAGGACTTAAAGGGACAATATCCTCACATTTCTCTATTGTTTGCTCCTTTGTCACCTCTTGCCTTATTTCTTGTTCATGAGTCACCTTTTTCTTCTTAGCTTTGTTCATCAGAGATGACAAAGGCATATCATCCTCTTCTTCAATATAACCCGAACTAAAAATTGAAGCACCCATAACTGCCACATCTACTAATATTGAAAGATTATTCTGCACCGTTAAATTCTTTGCAGGAGTTTCCATAGGAGGGTTTTATGGAGAGACACACCCCTCAGAATCTTCAATTATATCAACTGTGGTAGCTGTCTTAAATGGATCTTTACCCAAAGAAACATAGAGTTTCTTCAGTGAACCTCATGTAATCCTACGAGAAGGTCATGCATTTTCAATATTACTCTGTTCGTTCTTCTTTGACTTATGCTTCTTGGATTGGAGTTCACCAGTCTTCAATTTTCCATTCTTGCCACCTTTTGAAGGTGTCTATTTCTCCTCTTGTATTTGGACAACCCTCAACTTAACAATCTTTTTACTCCCTTTCTGTGATTGATTCTTACTACGAAATCTTTTTACAGTGGTTTTACCTTGAAATGTTTCCAAAAATGCTTCTTCATGCAGTATCTCTATTTTCTAACTTTGTCTTAACCATACTCTTAATTAAACCATAATGGCACAATTTAAACTCTATTTGGTATTTTCGACTCTTTTGTACACTCTTAGACATTTTGTCTAAACTCTTTAGCAGAAAATGAGGGAAGTTAATCAACTCACCTGATTCAAAATGCAGCATAAGCCGGATATGATAGAGGTAAGTCAACGAGTACCTTCCTTCGCAGGTAGCAAAGGGATCAAGATGTGCATGAGCTCACAAATCCATTCCATACCCTTCACACAAATTTGGGTATTTAAGATTCGGAGAAACATTTGGTGCTAAGTACCACATTTGTTTGCATATATATATTCAGGATGAAATGGAGTTCCTCGACATATCCTTGCTTGGTGTAGCATACCGATATGCTGCCAATATCGAGCATAAATTTAAATAGAAGAAGTGATACTTTGAATCTTCAAACCCAAAGTAAAGCAAATTATAGAGCTTGGCCGAGAACCCTAGGGAAAGTCCTCAAAGCCGCAAACCAAGGGTAACGGGAAGGAAAAGGAGGACACTTTCAAGTGGTGCGAGTTTCATAAAGGTCCCACTCACAACATGAATGGATGTCGCACAAAGCAGGTGCTTGTGGCCGAGATGAAAGACTTAGAGGCAGATGCATGTTCTGATTATGAGTCAGAACCCAACAAGGGAACCGAAAAGGGTAAGTAGGTCATTGACATAGAACCCACTGCGATGGTAGCCACCACCAAGCTCCAAAAGGTAGAACCCGAAGATCCAGAGGAGAGGGAGCGTCTCTTCCACTCACAGATGTGGGTGAATGGTTCCCCAATGCAGTTCATTGCCGACAACGGGAACCAAAAGAACCTCATTTTAGCAGAGGTCATGAAGTGGCTGGGTCTACTAACCACAACACCCCTGCAACCCTACACCATCGGGTGGATTCACCAAGGACGAGATCTTCGTGTCAACCAGCAGTGTCACCTCCCCAACACCATCAAGCTCTTCACAAATGAGGTACTGTGTCATGTTTCTCCTCTTAAATTTTGCGAAGTATTGTTAGGACAACCATATTTGTGGAAGCAACATGCTGTGTATTAATCTAGGCCTAACAATGTTATCATTTCTTTGGGAATTAATTTATATAGGATACTAGAGGTAGCCCTGCCTACAACCATCTCTTTAATCTCTTCTAAGAAATGCAGTAAGATCATCTCCCATAGCAGGATTTTTTTTCTTTTCTTTCTGATTCACTCTCAAAGCAAGGGGAAGATCATGGCCCCATCCAAGGCCCCAGGGAAGGGTTCGTCCACACAATAGAAGCAGGTGGATAAGGTTATGGAAGAATACAAGGACATCTTCTCGTCACCCACAGGGGTACCCTTGCACTGTCAGGTCAAGCATCCAATCGATCTGATTCCTAGATCACCTCTACCCAACAAAGAACTTCATAGCTTGATTGGTCGTAGTCCCTTTCAAGTGGGTCTAGGATTTCAACCATTGTGTCTGATTGATGTTGCCATACTTCATGCGACTACATATAAAAAATAAACATATGTATTGTCTAAGGCTGATAAAGAAACCATATTTATTGAACGTGTCCAACACATCCGTTAGTAGGTTCACAACATGTTGGAGAAGTCCAATTCCAAGTACAAGCAGTGACATGATCAACAATGGGTGCCAGACAATTTTAGGTGGGTGACAAATTTTGGTTGCAATTACATAAATAATGCCTTACCGGAGTCCATCGGAAGCTCGTGCCACTTCAATATGGGCCTTGCACAATCACCAAGGTTATGGGAGGCAATGTTTTTGAGCTCAACATTCCCCCATTCCTTGACTTGCACCCAATGTTCAATGTGGACTGCCTTCTGCCATATTTTCCACCATTACTGGACACTTCAAACATTACAAAACAACTAACACCAACAAAGCTAAACCCAGACTGCATGGAACATGCCACAACTTATTGGATCATGGACATGCAGATCAAGAACACTCGCCAACAGAATATTCAACTATATTGGGTTGTCAATGCTAGCTAACTCTTGCACCAAGGAAAGTGGTTCACCAGGGACCAAGTTTAACATAAGTTTCCCCATCTCATGGAGGCAAACAACACAATGGGGACCATTGCTTCCTAAGGGGGAGGAATGATATAGGTGGATATTGGTGGCCACATGGCTATTCCAGTTGGATCCCCACCATTATTTCTTTCAGTTTTTTAGTTTCCTTAATTGTAGCGCAAGTTACTATTTTTGGCAGCTTTTCAGGTCCTGAACTTTCAGAGCCGTTTTGAGGCCCTAAACGATGTTTTTTTTGGAAAATGGGTAAAAATGGGTTCTTGATAATGTATGTAGAGAAAGTTGAATTCCTCGGACATATATTTCTAATGAGGTATCATGCACGTCAAACGAAGATTGTATGCAAAATTTATGACCTCCGGAAGTTGATGTACCAATTTACCCCAATGGGCCCACATTTTTGGCGATTCATCTCCTAGGGTTAGGTTTTTGGATGTTTATGGTTTTCCATTGTTTCAAAATAATAAATAGGCCTTTGAGCTTCATTGAAACACCATTTAGAGGCATGTAGCCCCCACATCTATTCTAAGAGATAAGCTACCATTGCTCAAGCTAGTCTATTTCCATTTTGTTTATAAGCATATTTCAATTGTTTGATATTAATGAAATGAAGTTTTATTCCTATTGCATCTCTGCGTTTATATTTATTTTTGTATTTATTTCTTTTCTGCATAAATTCGGATCATTCATTTGAGTTGATTCCACTTGTTTCGAGTCATAAAAGAATTCAAGTTAATAACAAAATTTACCCCATAGCATTTTCACTTGATCAAGTTAGACATTTGATAGGTTAACTAGCTCACTAATTCTTGAATTTTTGGTTTTTATAGTAATTTTATTCTATATTTTAGCACATGTTAACGTGGTTATTTTTGAGTGATTCCACTTGGAATGGAGTCCTAGGACATCCTAATTTATAACAAAAGTTTTCCCATCTCATTTTCATTTGATTTTCTTGGGTATCCGACAAATTATCTGAAGGAGTAGCAGTCCTGTAGTAGTCTTGTAGTACGTGTAAACTTGACTAGATTTGCTCCAAAAGCTTGGTTTTTGTCTCTTAGGCTTGAATCATGACCCCTAAGCTATGAATCTGTTATCACTAAATTGAAGCTAATGGGTTGCTTCAAAATTCAACCTAGAGTAACTATTTCAAACTTGCTTTTAGTTGGAACTTAGCCTTTCCAGCCTGAGAGGGCTCTCTCAAGGATAAAGATGATTTTAGATAAATGAAGATCAACATATGACTAACTCTAAAATTGGCTTTAAATGTATTTTTGTGCAGGTGAAAGATGTAAACAAATAACTACCATTGGGCATATGGAGACAATATAAAATCTCCATTGACATATGAAACTCCTCTCATGGAAGCTGAGGCATATATATTCTGATGAAAACATAACATTTACAACAGGATAAATGTTTGAAGGAAGTTAGAGCATGTTGACCATGAATTCTAAGTAATTAAACAACTAGGACACTAAAGATAGAATAATAGAACATAAAATACAAACAATCATAAGAATAGTAATGAATCTCATGTAAAGAGAAGTATGCTACCATTGTATATTACTGATAAAAGGATTTACAATAGTATTATGTAGTATAAAAATCCATCAACCCCCTCTCCATCAATTATCCGCCTATTTATAACTTTAGGCACCTTGACAATGATTCTGCCAACAAAGCCAGATATTCGAATGCTTCTAATGACACCTTGACTAACCAAAAGCATATTACAAGGAGAGAATGTAGGAAACTACTATTTTTTAGGAATTTGAAACCTAATAAGAATCTAATAATATTTATTACATTAAAAAACTTTAAAAGCTGCATGTTTACATCGAAAAGGTCATGTTCCCGAGGTGGAAAAGACCATGAATGAACCATAAGTACCCCCACTAAGTTAGGAGGTCTGTCTTCCGAAATTTGAGGAGGTGGTGTCATGATTGCTGATGCGGTTTCCATGATGAGATGACAGTTGAAAAACTTTTTTCGAGGAGTGTGTCTTCATAAAAAAATCAACCAATGTTTTATGACCTTTCCAAGTGGCTGACCTGTCCCAAAAAGACAATTAAGGCTTGAAAAATTACAAAATTCCTCTTCGTTGCAGAAACAAAGGAGTTCTAGGCAAGTTCATAGTGAGAGTTCATAGCTTTTTCAAATTTGACCATATCTGAAACTTTTTTGCGCTCTTTGCTGATTGGAGGATGTTTGGTGGGTCTAAACAATTAAATACATGCCTTTACGTGCCCTTTTTTTATGAAAAAACATGACATATATTACCAAAAATCATCTTCAGCGAGTTCATAGTGTTTTCTCGGCTTTAAGCTTGAGACACGCTACGAACTTGCCTAATAGACAGCATACTTGAAAACTCTTGATTTTTTCTTCAAAATTGCTCATGGCTATGTAAGTGATGAACTATAATGAGGCAAAAAATATTTTAAAAGGTATTTTACCCCCTTTCAATCTGCAGTAGCTTCACCCTTGGCAACAGTGGCTTCAACTTCAACAGGTTCATTTATCATTGTCATCTTTAAGCCTTTTTTCTTGAGTTCTGTTTGTACCATTTCCATCCGCACCTCCAACTCCTTCACTTGACCTTTGAGCTTCTTTCTCTCTGCTTGCAACCAGATGTTTCTTTTCCTTGTGTGCTTCAACACTATGTGTAAAGGGAGGGTTCTATTAAGCAATTTATTAGCATTTTTTAGGGCCTCATCATAATAATTAATCTGCTCATTCACTTTCTCCTTGAACTCCTCTACCATATTTCTTTCTTGCTTAGCCTCTTCCAACTCCAACTTTGTTTCAATGACCTCTTCCCTAGCTTCCCTCAACTACTCCTTTAAAAGCTCCACTTCATATTTTTCAGTGACCTTCTCGTTGCCTTTCCTCTGCTTGATAATTTCTTCTTTTGTTGGAGATAGGTTAATGATTTCTTCTACCATAGGTTTTTTTCCCTTTTCTGTTTCTTTAGTATTCTTATAACCCTTGATACCTTTGGCAAGTTGTAATCTAGTGAGAGGTTTTCTTGGTTTAAATACAAAACCTGCATCTTCACTTGAAAACTGAAGTTTCTTGGCAGCGAGGCCTTTAATTTTCTTCTTACCTCCTTTGACCTCCACAAATTTGACCACAAGAGTTTCTTCTATATCTATGGCTTGTAAAATATCAACAAGATTACCTTTTCCCACTATCCAGCTCCTAGTGATTCTTCCAAGACTCTTTTTGCTAGGTTTAGGTTTGCTGCTTGAAGATGTGGGCTAAGGTATATCTGTCTTCTTCAAATGTTCCATTTAAACCTCCATGGGCTCTGTAATTGGCTTCATTTCTCCTTCCTGTCCACCCTTTGCTTCAGCTATAGGGTCATCATTCTTACTTGAAGGGCTGGACTTTGATTTAGGTGTTTTCTTAGGAGTCAACACATCCATTTCATAACCACTTAGAAACAGAAATGTGGCCCAATCTCTATTTAATTTGTTCAACTCTTCCTTAACCAAAAACTTAATTAATCCATGATGGAAGATAGATGTTTCAATACTCTTAGGCTTAGCTTGTAATTTATCTGACATTTTTCCTAGGCTTCTGAATAAGATAAATCGAAGGTCCAAAAGCTGCTTACCAGTGAAATGGAGAAAAAGCCTGAAGTGATTCTGATATATCATGTGAAACCTCCATTCACATGTGAAATACTTCTGAATCACTAGTAGGAGTTTGGAGTAATTTTCTTTGAGAAATCTTCTTGGTATCCCTGAGGTCATGTTCACTCCAATGTGCTCAGGCTTCAGGAACTCATCACAGTTCTGCAATTTGAATTTGGTGGCTTTAAACAACTCTTCCCCTGTCCTTGGAATCTCTGTAGCTTGGGAAATAGTTTTAGGAGAAACCAAGAAATTTAGCACACTCACCTTTGATGAAGTGCCAACAAAATTCACTTCAAAATCCTTAGAAACTTGGGCATGATACCCTTGCAACTTTTGACAAAAACTCATGTAGCCAACACTAGTGAAGGCTGTTGCAAAACTTAGATCTTCATTGACCAATTTTAAATCCATTGGCTCATACTTGACCACTGAGCCCCCTTTTTTGGTCCTTTTATGCATGACCATTCCTCTCAACATAGTGCTGCCCCCCTTGGAAATATGACACCTGCAAAAAACATTTACGCACAACAAGTAGCTTGTAGAAAGAGGCTGAACCTTCCTTAAGACAACAACAACAACTATACTCAAACAAGAGAGGGAAAAGGTGGCAACAAGCAGCTCACAAGGATGATTTGAAAAAATGTAAGATTGAATGCGAGAGGAAGGAGGCCAAATAAGGAAAGAAAAATGGAATTATGGGATGATAATGATGATCACACATGCACCATGACTCCAAAAAACTAATTAGATGACCTCATACTAACTTCTATCCATTTTCAATTTGACACCTCACCCATTATCTTGTCGGTGCAGAAAAACACGAGTTCGTAGCGTTTTCTGTTATGAGTTTGGCAGATTCGCTACGGACTTGTTAGGTGAGTTCGTAGCGAAACAACTTGTTTTCCATAGAATTCGCTGCGAAGTCAGGAAAAAGTGGACAAGTGGCTTAAACCTTAATTTGAACCATTGCATGTAGATTTTTGATAGATTTTTATTGATATGACCTTGATGAGATGACATGTGGGGACTCTAAAGACTTAGGATTATAACTAATTCATAAAATTTCATCAATTTTCATGAATTAATTTACCAACACAATAAAACATATACAAAATGACCTTCCTAACCAAACTGAATGTTATTGATTACAACCGAATCCATGATTGAGGAATACCCAACACCACTTTGAACCTATATTTTTCTCACTGCAAATACAATTATGCAATTAGGATTAGGTGAAAAATTTCTAAATTGAATGGTAATGTTGATTATCTTATGAAATGCATACGCATTTTGTTACTCCAGTCAAGTACATTTGAACACAGTGATTAAGAGGAGGATTTTCCAATGAAAAGTAGGTTAGGCTTATTTCCTTGAATTAATGCTCTTAGGATTTTAATTACAAAATGTTGTTCTTGAATAGGACTAATTTCTTTTCAAGGAAACTATTCACATTCTGCAATTAGAATACGATTCATATTGTTGCTAGTAGCACAAGGTTTACATTTTTCATTCCTGCAATTAGAATAACCTTTACATTCTTGAAACTAGGGTTAGCACTTACATTTGAGAAAACATCATTTCCATTTCTTGCAAATAGAGTAGCATTTCCATTTCTACAATTAGTTTAGGCTTTGATTTTATAACATTCACTTCACTGCAATAGATCACATTGCATGTTACACATATCGTTCTGAGACCTCTTAAGTTTGTACAAACCTTGGGTTGATAATTTAAGTCGATAGCATTGTGAGTTGCATCATTCTTGTTGCAATACTGGGGCTCATCATCAACCATGAAGTTAATCATGCTAACAATGAAGTTACTTTGTCAAATGTACATTTAACCATGTTTACCACATCCACCACTGAATCAAACATTCAACTATAAAATATTTCAACCAAATTCACCATACAAATATGGACTATAAGGAAGCAAGAGAGGTCCCTAATATTGATTCAAAAGACTAAGTTAGATAATTGAAAAAATTCCCATCTTCCACCTTGTCACTAACCCCTTATACCATCCAAGGAATCAATGAAACTAAAATACCATCCTTTTAAAAGCTTATTAACTAACTTTTCTCCATCTGTCATCAGTTCTTATGGAAACATGATAGAAGGGTTCTGAGTTTCCTTTTAAGGTCTAATTTCTTGGAGGAATTGGTAAATCCTCTACAATTCAAGGTTAAAAAGATAATTTTGAACTATCCTTAGGGGTGCCTATTGTAAGGGCCTTGATTAAGGATTATTATCAATCACTTATAACTTTAGAGTTGGATTATTTTTGAACTAAGAAGTGGAAATATTTTCTTGTCCTCTATCCTAATTTGGTTATGTTGGCCTCAAAATATCCCAAACCACTCTAAATTCCTCCTTCAAAGAGAGCCTATATTCTATTTCAAAGAGGCCCTAAGAGTGTACTTTGATATATTAGAGGAGAGAGAGTGACTGTCAATTTCCAGCGCTGATACCTTTTCAAATGAAGGAGGACGATGATCAAGAGGATAAATATAATAAGAGGGGGGGGGGGGGGCGCTTGAGACTCATCTATCAAATCTATGGATTGGCTACGGACCTCAAAGGTACCATTGAGCCATAGACAATGCTACTCTAGTGCTCTGAGCAACTGATCATCCTTGATTTGGGACCATGACTCCATTGTGGAAATGGATACTCAAGTTGAGTATATATCCAATACCAAGTATGAGAAAGGTCAACGTACCATACCTTATTATCCTCCAACTAATAGGTTCACATACCCCATTATCTTCACACCCAATTTATGCCCCTATTTTGTGCACTCATAGCCCCTCGGGTTGTGACACTACCTATAGGGTGTCCAGCTCAATCCAATCAATGATGTGTCAGAGCCATGTGGCTTCCAAGAGTTTTTTCTACCCTCAGGGATCTCTAGGTAGCCTCCGGGCACTTGCACAAACTTTTCCCTTGTTGATACATATCCAACTGAATAGTGGAATCACTTTTGTTATAGGCATGGTGCACCTTAATTTATATTTTAATGATGTATTATACCATTATAATATACTATACACTTTTCCTATCATGGACTTCCAACCTCTCATACTCTTTTCATCCCCTAGTATGTAGCCATGGTGTTATTGTATTAATCTCAATATATTTACATATTATTTCAACTAGGATCATAGACCTTTTACCATATAGGCTCTGTGGCTTGACCATATAAAAACTCTAGATTTAAAACTTATAAGTTCCCTTTCCCACCAGATCAACACATTTATTCACATATAGGGACGTAGAACTCAATATAATCTGGCTCACAAGACCATTTCATTAGTATTAGCTCACCAACCTAAATATCATAGGTACATATTCATTACAACTCGGGGATTAATTTGGGGGTATTACATTCCTCCTCCCTTATTTATGTACTATCCTTAGTTCATTTAGATACATATAAAAACAAATTTACCATTAGTGGTATGCACTATTATTGCCTAGAATACTTAGGCTCCTACTTGCAACTTCAAGGTTATAACACGTGCATTGAACTTATGCCAAACGAATGGATTTGTTATGGAACCCCTCAATCCTCTTGTCCAATATGCTTCACCTTTCCATAGATTCCAATTTGGCATGATCATCATCATACATTTAGAACAATGGGAGGGAATTAGTACATGCCACCTTTCTACTCATGTATAATCTTATTAAATAATTAAAACTGATATTAAAAAAGAAAAATAAAAAAATTCTTTTGGGTTGGAAAGTGCATTACCAAAAACCAAAAAATGAACACTTTGAACTCTGTGGCTCTAGATTTCTTACTGAGTGGTGCACTTCATTACCATTATTAGTTTTCCAAATCAATATTATTAATTTCATTTACAGGTCCATTTTCCTCATCCCTATGATGGGATAGCTTGAAATTCTTGACACATTCACCCTATCCTGTAAATGTTGAAAAATATGATAGCAACAATTCTTCACTTCCCAAGTTAAATTTTTTTATAGTATTTGAAATCTTCCTTGCAAGGATAGGCTGCACACTTTCTTTGCAATTATTTATGTTAAATTATACCCTGGTTGCTATATAGAGAAGGTGATTTATTGATTCAACTAAAACCATGCCACCACGACTACATGAAGATGATGAGAATTAAGGGGGTGAATTATGAATTACACCTCCCTCTACTAATTTTTCATATCATCATAAGGTCATCTAAGTGTTGGGACCATTTTCCTACTCAATACATTTTCCAAATATCATACATGCTAGCCACTTGTGTGCCTAAGCTCTATCTCCAACCCACACTTGGTTGGTTGCTTCCCAAGAAACATATGCCTTGGAATGTAAATCAATACTTCCCACAACTTTATTTTTGACATCCAAAGTCTCGTCTATAACCAATAGTTCAACCTCAAAGGTTTCTCATTAATATGGCATGATTAATCAATGTAAAGGTTTTTAATGGCATATATGAAAAACTGCCTATAAGAAAAATCCCATCATGTTTGTTAATTTTATTGGAAAATATTAGGTGAATTTTGAGGTCTAAAATTAGCCTCTTATGAAAAATGTACAACCAAAATAAACTTTATAAGAAACAATAAGATTCAAGATGATGATGTCAACCATGGGGGATGATTCACCATCTTTGGAGTAGAAAAGTAAAAAGATTAAAAAATAATAAAATAATAAAAATAAAATTTCAACTTATCTCCCTAAGGTTTTGCTCAAATTTTGAGATGGAGTACTCCTCTCAAAATTTAATTCCTCATCCAAGGAGTACCCATGTTGCATACTTTCGATGGACCCTGCTACATAAAAAATGAGAAATACACGAAAAAACATGATTGCAATCACATTTTTCATGTATTTATCATTTTTTATGTAGTAGGGTCTATCAAAAGTATGAAACATGGGCACTCCTTGGACGATAAATCAAATTCTGCATTCAACGAGTGTTTATGTTCGAAATTTGAGTAAACCCATAGGGAGATAAGTTGAAAATATGAGTTGAAAAATTAGGTTTTTTTTCCTTTTTTTCCCCTAAAACATGATGATGTAATCTAATCTTATTTTATTATTTCCACTATTATTTTATATTTTCCTTAGGAGACCCATTTTAGACCTCAAAATTCCCCTAATACGGTAACTAGGTTCAGTGTTCATGATTATCATTGTACTTGTATCAATATATATTTCAGGTAAAAGCCAAAAGAAGAATTTTTTAAAATTTTTTTCAAGCATGGGTTTCATGCTTAAGTTAAATTATTATTTATTTAATCATGTTCTTCATGCTCATTATCATTTGTGTTGGTAAAATTCAAAGGCTTATTTATATCCTGATTTTTTTTCAAATATGTAATTTGAGTCAAAGTTACCTCTAGAAGAGACACCTAAATTGAACCCCTATGGAAAATATAAATAGAGGATGTGTTGATCTCATTTCGGGATGAGAATTTCACATGATATGATCTGAAATAAATCAAGAAGATGAGTGAAATGAAGGGAGTTTGAATTATGAAGTTTGCATGTGTAAAGAAATATTTTCTTGAGCTTGGATATGTAATAGTTCTACTATGACACATCTCTTGTTGAAAGATTGTTCCTGATGTTGTACATGTTGTTGGTATTTTGTTGTTTATGGATTTTCTATGTGGAAGGAGGGATTGACTTGGAATCTTGAGGGTTGGAGTCTTTTTATGGTCACAAGTCTTAGATATCTCACTTTGATATGATTCTATAAGAAAATAATTTTTTTCTAGGTTTTCCCCCTTGTGGGGTATTCACTCTGACTTGGAGCCTAAATATTGTGTTCTTTATTCCTTGTGATCTTCATGTTTTGTACATTTGGTAATCGTTTGATTAAAAGAACATAATAAACCTTAATAAGAAGCCAACAACATTCACAAACAATTATCAAAGAAGAGAAATCTACCCTAGTGTACAAACAACATGATTTCTCAACATGGTTTTAGAGATAAGGTTGGAAGTTTGAAGATCACATTCTTGTTGGCATCCTTAAGAAGACTCATGTTCATTGTGTTGAGATTTTGTATAGTTGGTGTAGCATCGGGTGTGATCTAGCCCTAAACTTTTGTGGAGGGGCTAAGACACACTTGAAATCCAAAACCTAGAAAGTGTTTTGTGAAATTTCAGCTGGTGTTCAAGTTATTCAAATAATTAATTATTTTAATGTATTTCCTAAGTCTAAACTTAGGAAAATTAAATAATTAAACTGAATTAATTAACACATGTGCTAAAATGTTCTAAAAGACACATATCAAGCAGTCTTTTAATCTTAGTCGTTGATGAATGTTTTAATCTCGATTGTTGATGAGATCATTGGAAAGGTATAAGAGAAAGGCTTGAGGGTCAGTTGGAGGCACACACAGAGGCAAAGTTGAGAGAGTAGATTTGGAATTCTAGGGCAGGGTTTGCTAAGAATTTCCAGAAGATTTTTTCTGCAGCGAGGGGTATTATTGGCTGAGAGGATGATATGATCCCGGAGCCAAGAGTCAGTAAGAAGCAGAGGAGTAGAAAATGAGGACAGCGCAGAGAAGTAGCAGAAGAAAATACACAGTAGCTGCATAGCCACTATACAGGTGCTACGCAAGATAGCGTTGCAACTCCAGAGGGTTTCAAAATTACGCAGAGGGTCTCCAGGGCCAGCGTAAGGCCCGCGTCACCCTCTCTGGGAAATGATTTTCCAAGGATGCTTCTAGAAAATCAGATGAGGTTGTTCCAGATGATGAAGGGTGAAGAGATAGATCCATTCCTCTTCAGACTTCAGACTATCTGGGATCAGCTGATTTCCATGGGTGAAAATCCGGATGAAGGGCTCCTCATGAGGACGACCCTAAATGAAATGTTGGAAGATTGGGAAATGTTTATCCAAAGAATTCTGGGAAAGGAAACGTTACCATCGTGGGCAGACATGTGGGATATCCTCCGCAAAGAGGAGATCAGAAGGATCACTAAGAAGCAAAATATCAGTGGTGGAAGCGGAACAACAAGAGTGAAGAAATAAGAGGAGGATGATGCAACCCTTGCATCAAAGGAAAGGAATAAACAAGGGAAGAAAAAGAGGGACCTTTCCAAGATCCGGTGCTTTAACTGTGGTGATCTTGGACACTTCACCAACACTTGTACTAAGAATAAGGACAAAGGATCTTTTGATTCCAAGGCTATAGTAGAAAAGGATGATGATTCTGATAATGATGCAACCATGAGTGCTCATGTGCCTCGAGAGAAGAGGTGGGGTGACATGGATCTGTATAGCATCTACAGATAGAGTTTCGGGATCCTTGTGTCAGCCCTACTCTTATATCACATACAAGCTACAGGATTTAAGATGGTAGTGGATGAGTCGGGAGATGGTTGCAAAAGGTCACATTGAAGCAAAGGGAACTAGCGAAGAGCTGGAGAGGGAGAAATGTAATGCAGAGACAACAACAACGTGGAGTTAGCAACCCAGAGGGGCTGATGGGACTTCAACAACACAAAGAGGTTGTGCTCTCACAGTGCAGTGTTGCAACATAACAATGGATTCAGAAGGAAAACATAAATCAACGGCCAGGGAGCTTCAGTGATAGATGCAACTTGACTTATCTGTCAAACAATTGGGCATAAGTCCTTTAGTTGCTTACTTCTCGGCAAGTGAGTTGGAGTGAAATAGTTAGCAGTGGCAGTGGTATGGGCATCATGATGCAACAATTTGAGAGGGAGCTGCAGTACAGATGTGGCAGTGTCAGTGGCAGTGACATGGGAAACAATACAGAAAGAAGCAGTGCAGTGAACAGAGGGTAATAGGCTAAGCATCAACAACAAAAAATCCAACTACAAAATCTTGTAGTGCATGGTGTGGATCCATTGCTAGAGCACACTCCATGCTAAGAGGGAGTGTTGATATTTTGTATAGTTGGTGTAGCATCGGTTGTGCTCTAGTCCTGAAATTTTGTGGAGGGGCTAAGACACTCTTGAAATGAAAAACCTAGAAAGTGTTTTGTGAAATTTCAGTTGGTGTTCAAGTTATTCAAATCATTAATTATTTTAATGTATTTCCTAAGTCTAAACTTAGGAAAATTAAATAATTAAAGTGAATTAATTAACACATGTGCTAAAATGTTCTAAAAGACATGGATCAAGAAGTCTTTTAATCTCGGCCATTGATGAATTTTTTAATCTCAACCGTTGATGAGATCATTAGAAAAGTATAAAAGAAAGGCTTGAGGGCCAGTTGAAGACACACACAGAGGCAGAGCTGAGAGAATAGATCTGGAATTCTAGGGCAAGGTTTGTTAAGAATTTCTAGAAGATTTTTTCTGTAGTGAGGGGTAGTATTGGCTAAGGGGATGATCTGATCCCGGAGCCAAGAGTCAGTAAGAAGTATAGGAGCATAAAACAAGGATAACATAGAGGAGCAAAGAGTAGTAGGAGCAGCTACACAACCGCTATGCAGGTGCTACGTAGGACAACGCTGTAGCTGCAGAGGGTTTCAGAATTACGTAGAGGGTCTCTAGGGCCAGTGTAAGGCCTGCATCACCCTCTCTGGGGTTACACAAACCCTCTCTGGGTAATGCGTGGCACTCAAAGCCTAGCAGGGATGATGCTGGGGCTTTATGATCCAGGTAAATTCCTGATGCCCTTTTAACCAAGAACTTTTACTTCGGCTGATGTGTTAGAATTACATTTAATCAAAGCATTAATGAACATAAATGAACATCTGCATGCTTTAAAGAAGAGGAACATAACAATAATTAGCAACATAATATATTGATAACGGAGTTCGTCCAGGAGGGACTACATCTTCGGGCCATCTCTAGGCCTCGGTGTCAAGATGGTGTAGGCCGCTGCATTAAGTGTTGTAAATAGAGATTTTGTACATGGATGGTGTTTTCTATGTCATACAAGGAAAATTCCCTCACACAAGAGTGGCCGGACCTCTCCACGAGATGTTCTGCTATAGGAAATCTCATTTACAAAAAGGACTCCTATCAGCATGACAATATCACTCATTATGACTATGATTATCCCGCAAAAATGGAAACAAAGGGATCTCAATCAAACATACATGGTGACAAAGAGTATCCCGCCAAAAAGGAATCAAAGGTATCTCAAACATAAATAAAACAAATCCATGATAGAAATTACACCTCACATCAAGAACAAAAACAAGATCCCACATCAAAAATCAACATGGATCTATACGGCACAATGCATCTCATAGAAAAGAGACAAAGAAGTACATGATGGCATTGCATATACCTCACAACCTGGAGCTATCTGAAGAAAAGGGTGATAGACTGCTAGATCTGGCTGTACCATCAATTTTGTGTCGTCGAATATCCTGAAAATGAATGCTCACACATTGAATGTCGATACCTGCAACTCCACTAGGAAAAGTGGTTGAAAAATGGAATGGTCAAATAGAAAATCTGAATACACTATCAGATTCGTGGCGTTGAATAGTGCAAAATCGACATAAATTTTGTTCCATTTAGACACTGGAAAAATTTTGCCCTCCTGCAAGTTGGGCTCAATCATTGTTATGCATGCCTGTACTGCTGGCTCATGGTTCTACACCTGCCCTTCAATAAAATAATATTAAATCTCGAAGTACGTGTTGGTCCGCTCTTCCTTGGCCTGGGTGCACTGTGCAATGTCAAGTTTATATACAATTTTGTGGGCAGAGTTTACAAATTGGGCGACTGGCAGAACTGGTTAAAAATGTAAGCTCGTTGGAGGGAGGTCAGGTGGTCAAACCCCGCCCCCTCAAAAACTGACTTGCAATCGTTTTTTTAAAAGAAATAACAGTGAAATTGGGGGTGGGCGGGTCTGATCCATGCGGCCCGACCCGACCCAACCAAACCTCCATGCGACAAATGTTTATATTTAGCGGTTTGTGTTTGGAATGCGGTTATGTGTTGGGCCGCCCGTGGATCGGGCCGGCCCATGTGGCAGGGCGGGTTCGATTCCCACTGTTCCATTATTATATGGTGCCATATGTGGTTTGGGGGGGGGGGGCATGGGGTCATGGATTGCCCCCTCTATATTTAATTTTGATAATACATTGGTTTGGATAGGGGCGAGGGTCATGTCCCGCCCCTATATTTTATATTTTATATTTATTTATTATAACCAACCTTAAATTTTTACAATAACGGATTTTTGACCATAGGAGTGATTTTAACGGTCCCATTATTTCGCTTGGAATCTGGTCGGAGTTGGCCAGAATCTGGTGGCTAGATTGCTGCGGATTTGTTGCCTCCTTAAGCTGCAAGTCATCCAAGTCAACCCAAAACTTTAACTGCCTCTAACTTTTGCATACGAGCTCGGTTTGACGAACTGTTCACATCGTTGCAATCAGGAAAACGAGATATTCAACTTGATCTTGGTTCAAGAGAAATCTGAACAATTTGATTTTTGAGATTTCATAAGCCCTCTTTGTCCTGTGTGTCTCTAGAGCCACCTAGATCATTCCTCCCCACTGAGGAGCTTTTGGTCCTCCAAAAGCATAAAAAATAATCCACAACTGCTATGTACTATGTCTGCACCACAAGTGTCCTAAAAAAGGTCACCCTTCCATCTCCTTCACCTTTTTTCTTTGGAGCCTTAAGTGATGAGCCAACACCTACATCCTTTGCAAACTTGTGGTACAATCTCCTGCAAATTACATGATAAAATTGACCAACTATGACCCAAAACATTTCCATACTTGCCACGATTTTATAGCACATACTTGGTGGTCAAGCTTACATCAAAATGGAAATCACACCCCAGCCATCATTACAAGGCTAAAACATCATTATCGCATTTCAAAGTGATGGAAAACACATCATAACTTTTACATAAAAGAAATGCATCACATGATTTTCCAAACAAAGCCAAAATATCATGGTTGCTTAACAAGCGATGGAAAACACATCATCACTTTTACTTAAATAAATGCAACACATGATTTACAAAAATAAGGCCATGACAAGCTAACACATCTAGAAAAATAATCTAGAAAAACCCCTCTTTAGCAAAGTGAATGGGTCATCCCCCTCTGGGGAATTCGATTGTCGATCAGCTCTTTCGACTGGTTTCTGCATGGGCGTTTTGTCTTTGAAGCGTTGCTTTGGATGGAGCCTCAAACATGTGGCTCTTTGATGGCCACTTCGGCTGTAATAACTGAAATGAGTCTTCTTCCTCCATACCTGCTTAACCAATTTATTTCCCTGCCGTGGAGAAGGCTTTTCATGCCTGATCCTCCTTTGTGCTGCCATTTTTTTCCAACACTCAGAAATTACATGGTTACGTAAACCACAAAATGACAAGTTTTCTTATACCATGATTTACGTTCATTTTTAGCTACATGCTTATAATCAAAATGAACTCAAGAATATTGAGACTTGTTATTGTTTGGTCAATTTAGTGTGTCCTAAATTGCTGCATTTAATTTGTCAATCCAGGAATCGTAAGCTGATGAAGTGCGGCGCACTATATGTGCAAGATAACCTATTTCTTAACTTTTTGTCGTTTTTGGTTTTTTCTAAGGTGAAATGGAAATTCTAAAATGAAAACAAGTTTGGTTATATTTGTTCAAGGAAGTGATATCCCCTATAATGATTTACCAACTTGAAACTTTAAAAGCAAATGGAAAATTACAATGACAAGACTTGAAAGAAAGTAAAAGTGTACTGCTGAAATGAAAAGGTGCTGCTAATCTAATGAATCAAAACAGTAAACTAGTGAACATGAAAACCAAACTATTCTTGCTGCCAACTAAACACAAAAGAAACTATGCTTAAGGAAATTCAAAATTTCAACGAAATAAATCTAAATCAGATTACATCAATTCATTTTCTGACCCTTCATCATTAGACCAGCTATGATTTTCGGAAGTAATCATAAATAACTTGTGTAACTGATATTTAATTTGCAGAAAGTAAACTAATACTAAACCATACACTCATGATTCAATCCCTCACCATCAGTCCAGCTGTGGCTTTCGGAGGCAACTGAAGATGCTATGCATGATTCAATATATCTAAATTTGCAGAAAAGAAACTAATACTAAACTACACATTTCATAATGCAGTCCCTCACCATCAGTCCAGCTGTGGCTTTCGGAGGCAACTGAAGACGCTATGAGCAGCTTAATATATCTAAATTTGCAGAAAAGAAACTAATACTAAACTACACATTTCATAATGCATTCCCTCACCATCAGTCCAGCTGTGGCTTTCGGAGGCAACTGAAGACGCTATGAGCAACTTAATATATCTAAATTTAACTACTGAATCAGATAAGCAAAACTGAAATGTACAAAGCAAGACTGAAGTTAAACAAAAGCTATGAAAAGCAAACTAGCAGCAGAACAGTGTTAGTTTCATGTCATTAGTCAAAAATCTTATGAAAATGCTTGGGCTGCCCATCTAAAACCTGAAAAACATAAACACTGATCAGTGATTAACAATCAGAAAGCATGAAAGACAGAAATGAAATGGAAATTATGGAAGTATATAAACAGAAATGGAACAACTGCAAAGTATGAA
>JAXQQM020078536.1:0-15244 GCA_034641835.2 Pinus albicaulis | reverse complement strand
GAACATCATCGCAAAATTTCAGAGCTAGTGAATAAATTTTTGGAAGGATATCTTCTTTGCTTTGTATCTGATAAGCAAGCATAATGGGTCAAGTGGTTACCTCTCGTTGAATGATGGTATAACACTTCCTTCCACACTGGAGCAAAAATGACCCCATTTATGCCACTTTATAGATATCATCCACCATCCATTACATCATCTTTAAGATAAAATTTTAAGGTTCAATAAATGGAATATCACATCGAGCATCAACAACAAGTTCTCCAACTCTTAAAGGATAACCTAAATTTGGCACAGAATTAAATGAAACAAGAGGCGGATCAACATCGCGTGAAAGAAGTTTTGATGTGGGAAGCGAGTATTTTACGGCTACAACCATACAAAAAAATGTCCCTCAAGCAAGCTAAGAAGGATAATAAATTATCGCCAAAGTACTATGGTCCTTATAAGGTGTTGCAAAAGATTGGTACTATGGCATACAAATTGGAGCTTCCTCATGTTTCATGCTTAAAAAGGTTATAGGTGAAAATCTTCCAGTTAAAACAATATTGCCAGAACTTGATGAGGAAGGAAAAATCATATTGGAACCTGAAGCGGTCACGGAAACAAGAACTCGACAGCTACGGAATCGATCAATTTCAAAGTATCTCGTCAAGTGGAAGAACTTACCCACTGAAGATTCTACATGGGAGGATGAGAATTTTATACAGAAGCACCCAGAGCTACTCAAGCGTTGAGGACAACATTTTTTGAAGGAGAGGGGCATGTTAGGTCCCTATATTACTATTATAGTCCCTTATTGTTGTTAGTGTAACCCCCTTATTGTTATTATTGTACCCCTGTAACCCCCATATTGTTATTATTGTGCCCTTAAATTATTATTGTTAGGTCGGCTAGGATTACATTGTAGCCCCATGGACTCCTATAGAAATGAGGTTTTGTAATTTGTATCATCCTAGAATTGTTAATTTACGGATAAAACATGGGTTGCCCCCTTGAAGTGGTTGGTTATAAGGCGTTGATATCTATTTTCTTCTATGTTTTGGAGTTAGTTCACAACACACAAATTATACTACCTCTGTGGAGGCATGAATAGAATTCCATGGGAACTTACGATTGTGCATATGGAAGAATCAATTTCATGGCCAAAATGTTTCAATATCACCTTCCTACTGCCCGTTAAGATAGACAAACCAGTCTCCTTCATGCACCTATCGAAGCATAAATTTGCGGGTGAGGAAGATGATAATTATTTTCAAAAGTATATTTTACCATATTATTTGTGAAATTAACGCATCGGGGATTTTTGAGGTCTAAAATGGGCCTCCTAAAGAAATTATAAAATAATGGTGGAATTAATAAAATAATATTAGATTACACCATAAAATTTTAGAGGGAAAAAAGAAAAAACTACTTTTTTCAACTTGTATTTTCAACTTATCCCCCTATGGGTTTACTCAAATTTCGAGTTGGAAGACTCATTGAATGAAAAATTTGATTCATCATCCAAGGAGCACCCATGTTGTATAATTTTGATGGATCCTACAACATAAAAAATGAGAAATACATGAAAAACGTGATCACAATCACGTTTTTTCATGTATTTCTCATTTTTCGTGTAGTAGGGTCCATCGAAAGCATGCAACATGGGTAATTCTTGGGTGAGGAATTAAATTTATATCCAATGAGTACTCCCACTCGATATTTGAGTAAAAATTTAGGGAGATAAGTTGAAAATACAAGTTCAAGAAGAAGTTTTATTATTTTATTATATTTTAATATTTTTACATTTTTTACCCCAAAAATGGTGAAACATCCCCCATGGTTGACATCATCATCTTGAATCCTATTGGTTCTTATAAAGTTTATTTTTGTTGTTCATTTTTCTATAGGAGGCCCATTTTAGACCTCAAAATTCCCCAATGAGTGTTGAATCAAGATGATTTTCTTAAGAGTTGACTGATCTCATGCATAATTTGTGGCGTGGTTCCCTCGATAGGGTTCTCTACTATTTTCTAACTGTGAATGGATGAAGAATCTCGATTCTTTTGATACTCGATGCAGAGATGCCAAACACCAAAACAATTAAGATCTGTCCATTTGAACGTTGAGTGTCCAATGCAAAATTTCAATCAATGTTGAGTGTTAAATAGTCTAGTCCAACCATGGGCTATGATGTTGGAGGGAAAAACTATGGAATGAAAGATTGCGCTCAATCAAGGGCTATAGTGGTCAAACGAGAAATTTTTTTATGATTCGATGGGGACTTGAGGAATTGTTGAATTGATGTATTTGAATCAGTTAAAGAATAGAAGGATGCTTGAATAAACTTAAAGTTTCACCATATAATATATGGATCCAAAAATCAAACTTAGCAATAGATCCCTTTTTTTAAATTAAAGCAAAAACTTCCAATTTTCATTTCCTTAATAAAAGATGAATTATTTTCATACCAATCAATAAGTGACAAAGTGACCAATTTAATGGAGTTTTCCAAAATCCTTCAAAGGTGGAATCTCCTCCTCAGACCAGCTGCATCACTAAAGCTCTGTTACCACAATAATAGCAGAAGTGTCCACAGACACACAAAGTTTATTAATAAGGAAAAGAGAAGAGAAACAAGATTTAAATAAAATAGTGTCCTAAACTAATTTTATTATGGATCACTTATTTAATTTACAATTGTCCATTTACATTTAATCGTCTCATTACAACACTCCTAACCATTTTCCTAAATTAGTTCCTAAGAAATGACACCTTCCTATTAGCTATTCTAAAATATCTCCAATATTTAATTAAATATTATAGATAATTGAGTATTAGACTCTAAATAATTAAACTATAGTTTATGTATTTTGGATCATTTAACATATATATGTGTGTGTGTGTGTGTGTGTGTGTGTGTCATTGTCTGATAGGGTCGTTAGCAATCATTCTTATGGAATAATTATTATTTTATGCAAGTGAATGCCATGAATAGGTTCCTGGTTTTATAAGGAATCAAGTGGCAGAGTAGCCTTGAAAGATCTATGAGGTTAGTATCATGTGGATATGGTTTTGATATTATGTGTTTATAAATATGCCCATGTTTATGTTATGGAAGGAAACATTGAAGGATACATCGGTGGAATAAAAGAAGTCAGATTTGTGGCATGCCGGGACAAGCATGGATAAAAGGAAGGAGCCACAAAACCTATATTTGTATTGAAGATGCACGTATTAAGGCGTGGGAAATATACTAGATGCAAGGTTTCCTGGTAGAGATAGTGTGGTCTCTGGATGTATAGTATTGTTGTTGTGTACATGTTGTGTTGTGTACATGTCATACATATTGTGTTGTGTACATGTGGTACTATGTTATGTGTAGTGTGTAGTCGTATCGTGACATGCATTCGTTTTTGTGTACTATTTGTACGGATATGTGTGGAGTTGTACACTGGGTGTAGGTGTATGTGTTACGATATACACCATATGTAGGTGTATGTGTTGTGTTATACACCGTGTGTGGGTGTGATGTACAATGTGTGCATGTGTATGTGTTACGATTAGTTCTTTAGATCCTTGGAGATTGTGGGTGGAGCCTTGTAACAACTTGGGTTCCCTTAGAGTTGTTGGTTGAGTTATTATTCCTTGGAGCCTGAGGGTTGGGACAAACACTCTAGATCCCTGAAACAACTTGGGTTCCCTAGAGGTTGTGGGTTGATTTATTAGTCCCTAGAGCCTACGGATTGGGAAAAATGATCAAGAGTAGTGGAAAACTTGGGATGAAGCCAACCTTGAGTTGTTGATATTGAGGGGAAAAGTGGTATAGTCTCTAAATTCCATTTTTTTTTATACTGAAAAGAAGAGAAGGCATTGGGTGCATGTCAAGTTTGGAAATGGATCCAGCATGTATACATGATTGAATAGAAGAGATTGCATTTGGTGCTTGGCAGGTTTGGCAACTAATTTAGTGTGTGCATGAAAAGAAAAAATAACAAAGGAAGAAGAAAATAACCATTTAAAATATAAGTATCAGTATTTTATTTTAGTTTTTAACTATGCACATGATATATGATTTTGATTTATGATGGTTTGGTTATGAGCTAACCAGATTTTATATGTTTATATATGATAATTTGATTAAAGAGCTAGTTTGACTTACTATGACAGGAAGTAAAAATAATTGTAGTTGTGCCTTATTTATGAGTTACCAATGAGGTATTACTTGAATTTGTTTCAATTCCTTTTGAATATAATGACAATTAGGTGCTTGGTACAGGAAAGCATCGAAAATGCCCACGTTTGGGTAGTTGAAAATGCCTGGTTTGGTTAGTTGGAATTGATTTCTAGAGAAGTAGCATAAACAAACAAAAAAAAAATTGAATATGCAATAGTATGTTGGTAAAGAACTTCAGGAGCAGTTTCATTGTGGGACACTAACACCCAATAATGTCCATTGAAATCCATGAGCATTCTATGACCATATAATGGTTTTGAGGCAGGGATATTCCTTGGTTTTTAAACCTTCTAATGCAAGGAACTCTTGTGAAGGGATGGATCGCCCGAGAAGGGTCTGCCAACAGAACTTGGAAAGGTGTGTGACTGTATGGAAGGGGGTGATTGGATTTCCCGAGGGACTATGTAACAGAGAAGGGAAGGTCGGAGACCAATTTTTTTTTGGTAATTAGCATTGCAATATGGAATGAAAAACACATTGTGTGTGTGACCTAAAACAATGAGTCGATATTTTTTCACTGAGATGACAAGTAGTGCAAGGATTGTAGAACCGGACATTGTATGCTGACTTTGGTTTTGGTAATGGATTTTGGACATCCTAGGAAGGAGGTGAATCCTGGTGCTACTTTGAAGGTGTAGGTGTGAGCCTCTATATTCCCTTGTTGTTGATGCAGTTATTGTATCCTTTTATTTGTAGGTTAGAGAAAATGTGTATAAATATGTGTGTGTGTGTGTACATTATTGTAAATATTGTATCAAGTTGTGTTTATAAAGCTTGATAGACAATATGTTTATTTGTTGGTTTAAGAAAATGTGAATGAGTATATGTGTGTTTTTCATTGTAAATAGTGTATTGAGTTGTGTTTATAAAGCTCCATAAGTCGTATGTTTTCATGTTTTCGGTAGTTTGGTATGTTGTGAATGTTGTAATGAGTTGTGTTATAAAGTTCCATAGAAATATGTTTTGTTGGTCATAATTTTCATTGAAAACTGAAGATGGTGTTCCCCCAATGGGGGAGCGCTTTGTAAAAACCCCTGGTTGATTTTCCATGCAAATAAAATAAAACTAAGGTCATGGGGACACGTATGCCAATATGAATTATGGTAAAGCATTATAGTGGGAATCACTTGTGGTTTAATAATTTCTATGGATATTGGTAAATGAAAGTAGGTAATAAATGGAATTTAATCATGAAAATAAAGGAAAATAGGAGAAAATGAAGGTGAAGAAACACAAATTTGCATGCAAGGTAAATTAGAGGAAAATGGTAGAAAAGGGGAACAGGAAGGGAAGAGACTAGATATCAATGATAAAAAGATACATGAGAAATAGTTGACAGCTTGTGCTCAATATTTGATCGAGATCAGCTAAGGAGAAGGAACAAGTGCTTGGACAAGAAAGAAAGGAAAGTAACGGTGCACAAGAGAAATCTTGGACCACGACAAGTAAGGACATACATTAGTTGTGGATTATAACTAACAATGTGTATGTGAGATTTATCATGTTGGTTTTGGATGCATGGTATATGCATGTGGTTCCTTGGTCATTTGTTGTCATTGGCATGGATATTGAGTCTCGATTGATAGTGGTTTCAACCTTGCCTTGCTATTTATTGGATATCCATGGTGTTTTTTGGTTTTCCACTTATTTTTTTTATTACTACTCAGGTTCTTGATGACTATGGGTTGGAACAAATGCTCTGGAAGCCCTGGAAAAAATTGGGTTGAGTTATTAGTTCTTATAGGCGTAGGTTGGGAAAAAGCTCTAGAACCCTTGGTGGGTTAAGTTACTAGTCCCTAGAGTTGCGGTTGGAACAAATGCGTTGGAGCCCTAGAAGGTTGTGGGTTGAGTTACTAGCTCCTCGACATCTTGGGTAGAGATCGATATGGTTTATGTTAGTGATTTCCAGACCATAGTGGTGGAGTCATTATGGTTGAGGTTGAGGTGATTTGGCCTTTGGAAGCCTTGGTTGGTTTTGTCTTGTTTTATTTCATGAGATCCCATATTCATGCTTGGAATATGGCAAGAGGGTGTTTGGTTATAAGAGAGATTTGGTTCAGCCCAATCTATAAGCAGGTGGTATGTGGAAGTCCTTGACTTGGTTGTAATTTTCATATGTTAATAAGAGTTATTTTCATACTATGATTTATTAATACTTGCACTATTTATTATGTTGACATTATAGTTTATTTTCCATCGTTTCTATACTTGTTATTTTTTGGTTATATGATGTAATCTATCTATGGCTCTTGAAATGTTTTGATACTTTATTCAATGGTTGATGAATGCATGTACTAAGAAGTGCTATTGCATCTAGCTAAAGTGGGCTTAGACCCTTCTTGGTTATTCTCAGATGGAGACTATTAGTTTATGATAATATATCTACTCATGACCTATAGCTTACATGTTTTCCGTATTCGAAATTTCTGTTCTGGATTAGGTATGTCTAGGTCAAGATCTTGTTCAAGTTTGACTATTTGGATTTACTATCATGGTAATTATGATCCTGGAAAGTTATAAGTAATTCTCGGCAGTGGTCTGGAGGATAGCCTAAAACAGTGACACAAATCCTGAAACTACATGTTCAGAATTGGATCATTTGAGTGATAACCACATGGAGGTAAGCCTGTGAGCGTAGTTATAGGATTTTGACCACATGGATGTAGTGTCTATGGTGAAATTATGGAGCTAGGTCAGAGAAAGAGGGTTCCAGCTAATGATTGATTTCCTGGGGTGGTTGTCCAGCTCTTAGGTGATATGTAGTCCCTGTGGGATGTTAGTAAATGTTCAATTTGTAGGTCCCACCTCCTTAACTGGAACGTGGTGTTCGAGTCATGTCATAGTGACACTTATCTCATGTTTACCCTAGCATACTTGTGAATTTGGGTAAATGTGGGAGGAGGAATTACATTAGGAAGCTCGAATTTACTAAAGCATAAAATTCTAAATATATACAATCAATATCTAAAAATTAAATGACCACCGAGATTTACCTCACTATGGTTCAAGTTTTAGCCTCTATAACCTCCCAGAAGAAAATTTATTGTGAAAGTTCCAAGGTGACATGTTTGAGGAAGCATTGAGGAAGCTCAAATTCCTCAAAATATATATCCAAAAAGATAGCAAACCGAAACCTAAAAATTGAACTAAATGACCAGTAGGATTTCCCGTCATAATAATCCAATTTTCAGCCTCTGGAAACTACTAAGAAAATAAATTATAGCAAAAAATCCAAGATGAATTGTTTACCCCATAAATCACATTTTGGGCTGACACCATTAAACTCCATAAAATCACTTGTAGCCCATAGAGGAAATTAAAGCAAACGTAGCATGGAAGTTAATAGGGAATGCATGTGATTAATAGGGGAGGCATGAAATTAACAGGGAAGGCATGCATCCTAATTCATTTAAATTCTACTGCCAAGTGAATTCAAACCCACTACTCCAAAATTTACTATCATAACCAACATAATTATCATAAATAAAATATTATAACAACAACAATTTTTCTTGCATATCACTAAATTATTCATGCAAGAGTATCAATAACATGAGAATAGACATATATCTATTATAACCAGAAAATATTCTAATTGAAGAGGATTAGCCACGTTCCATCCCCACCTTAGGCTCAATTGTGTTGAAATTTTTCTCACAGCTAGCTACTCTCGTGACAAATTTTTATGCCTTGAGGGAAAAGTAAACTTAAGGATTTAGCACACAATTTTTAGGTTAACTTTAACACAAAAAGTGAAGGCCACTCTTCTTCACACATAGTAAAAACTCAGTCTCTGTCACATAGGTTGTTACCCACAACTCTTAACTAGTCACAAGGCTTGAACCTCTTGGGGTTCTGCCACCATTTCCCTTTCCAAGTTGAATTTCCGAGTGAGAAAGTATGAGAGAAAAAATAAGGAGAAAGTAGTAACTGAAAACCCCTTGATGTTTTCTCCTTATTTTATAATCACACCTTGACCATTTATCTTCCTAATATTTTGCTAGAATTTTCTTGGGAATACCAACCATCACATCAAGGGAAAATTATATTTATTCAAGAAAGGCTTGGATTTCTCCCACTCGTCTCCCCCACCATCCCCGCCCCCTCCACCACACTCCCCTTCCATATTTTCCTCCCTTGTCAAGATTTCCCCCTCCCCAAGGCATCATGATATGTTGTCTACTCCTTTCCATTAGCTCTGGAATTTTTATTAATAATATAGAATAACACATCACATAATAAATTTTAGTACATAATATAAATGTTGGTAATCCAACATTAAAAGTATTTATACATCACAAATTTTTGGGAAATGAAAAGGGGGTGTCACATGATCTCAATCAAGCCAATATATTGTTGAATTTAGTACATTTTGAAATAAAATTTTTAACAATGATGTTAATCACAATAGCTAGAAAAATAGTGGAAGCATAAAAATTAATTTCATACACATACAAGTAATTACTCCATCAAGTCAACTTTTCATTCCTTTGAGATTCTTACAAGGAAAGCTCCACATATTTCCCAAAAACTAACATTGCATGATTATAAAAAATCACTGTGAATTTGTGTTTCTACAAGTTATTTGAGATGTATAGTGGTAACAGAAACATTGGTAGAAATAATATCTTATATATCAATTTTGATGGGATGTATTTTTGTTTTATAACACTACATTTAGAATATGTTTGACTATATGGACCTGTTTGATATTGTCCATATGATTCTACAAATGCCCTTACAAGACTCTGCACTGCTAAAAACAACTTACCTTAGTTCTTTCTCTCTTCCATTCTCTATCGTAGAACTACTCAAGTGTGTGAGAAAGCATACTAGAGTATGAAAAAAATAATTGGTCAAGAAATTCAAAAAGAGCATTGAAGTTCTATGTTTTTTTCATTCTCCCAATTCATAAGGGATTACTCCATTGAGTTTTGCATTCACCATATTTAAAAGGGTGAGATTGTTCAAGTTTCCCATGACTTCAAGAATACAAGATATTCATGGATTTTTGAAAAGGTATAACTTAATAAGGGGCTACATATCATATATTTCATCATGAATGGATGCTCCAAGGGAGCAAGAAGGAAAAGTTTACAAATTCTCCACATTTACCAGATTGTCAATTTCTATAGCCAAATGGCTTAATGTTTTTTACTCCAAGATTACATGTTAGTGGATCTCATCATGCATCCAATATAAATGGGATAATACCAAAAACACATACATTGAAATATTCGCACCTCATTGTCTTCCGAACATGAGTGCAAAACTACATGCAATAGAATTGTTTCCTAAACCAAAAATTATGAATTCTTTGAGGTCACCTAATTGTCTCTGCATACTTCCAAATATATTATTACCTTTAAAAGGCCATATTCTTCAAATGAGATAAAGCACCAAACTCTATGGATTTGTGTTGGTATACTTTTGTTGATGCCTCGAAATTCGCTGCAACAGCATGGGGGATGACCACCGGGTCCGGACCATAAAGAATTTCCTTTTCCATTTGGAATGGTGGCTCCTGATTGGTTTAATTAGGTCCAGTTACCTTCTCTCAATCTCTATTGGTTTAAAATATGACTTTTATCTACCAATGGGAAAGAGACGTTAGATCATTTCTCTTGCCAATCAGACAATAAAGTGATCCTTAAGCTAATTTGGGCTTAGTCAGGCCACAACTAAAGTTTTGTCTCTTTGGGAAGAGGACTTTTTAAGGATGTAGAATTTAATCTATATCCAATATTATTCTAAGATGTAAGAAAAAAAACTATTTTAATCCTATCTCAATTAGGCAGATATAGATTTATCCCAATTGAGAGCAATATATTTTAAATAATTGAGATTTAAATATATTTGTTTTAAATGAATATCAAGCTACCGAAGTAGTTCAATTAACTGACATTGTGAATACCAAACACATCCTGTCTAGAGACTTCTTAACTGAAATAATCAATCAACAACACTCAAGAAGTGGTTCTCAAAATGATATTGATCATTTAATCAATAACTTGAATAATTAAACAATAATATGCGGAAATAGTTCACAACATATCACTATTCAATAAATTAGTTTTATAAGACAGATTTTTGAGTAAATAGTTACTCAAAAATAAGAATTCATCCCATAAGAGTAGAGATAAATAATAACATAAATTGAATCAAATTACTCATATCGACATAAGTGCACAAGTATGCGAGTAAATTGACACATTCCTATTATCATAAAATGAAACCAACATTTAAAAAATAGTATTATAAATACCAACTTATTAAGTCCATTTCAAAAGCTCTGGTCTCTAACAGTATTTTACAATGCCTGAACTTCTGCTTTCAAAATTAGAGCTACAGTAGTGCAAGACTCTATTCATTAAACATAACTCAGAATGTAAAAGAAAAACCTCAATAATCTCCAGATCTGAGATTTCTCTCCTCCCACCTACAAATCTATATTCCTATTACAAAAGTGCTTTTAGAATTCCATAATTGCATAGGAGAGAAGCCCCTATTACATTTTGCAATATGTTATTTATAATATTTACAAAAGGATTTATTCATAAGAAAGTTTGTTTGAAGAGTGGTTTTGCTCAATTAATTTTCATTGGTTCAAATCATATTATTCAATTGTTGGAGCTTTCTCATTGATTGAGATCTTCTTCTTCTCATCTCTTCAACTGTTTTCCTACAAAAATAAATGAAAAACAAAATTTAAATGCAAAAATAAAATTAAAATACCAAATCTAGAAATTAAAATAAATCCAATCAAAATTTATTAAATAAATCAAAAATGAAATATGAGTTTTCTTTTGATGTCTGTGTTGATATAATTGGCCAAGGATATCATTTACGAATGGATCTGCATTTAGAAGAAGTTGTGGGCAATTTAAAATGCATAAAATAAAACTCAGAAAAATGATTTTGTTAAAAATTCAGAGTATGATCTTCTGCTAAATTTTATACCTAATAAATGATCAAATATTGAAATGAAACAACTTCAGAAATGTTCTCTATGATTTTATATTTCTAATGAGCCATCCTGGACCTCATTTGGCCAAGTAAAACTCTATTTATGAGCTTCTAAAGTTGGTGAATTAAAATTTCTAGAATTCTGGAATTTACGTTGCTTGGGCTTAAAAATTAGATTTTTTTATTAATTTCTAATCCTAAATTAAATTACAGTTTTTTTATTAATTAATACTAATTAATTGTAATTATATCATTAAACTTAATCAATAATAAATTAACCGTAAACAAAATCAAACTAATTAAAAAAATTATTTATTGATTAATTAAAATATTAAAATATTATATTAATATTATAATTTAAATTATATTAAAATTATAATTAAAATATAATATTAATTATAATATTATATAATATAATTTCTTTTAATTAATAATTTAAAACAATTTTGAATGTTTCATGTGAGGGAGAGGAGAGTATGGAGTGATAAGGGAGGAGGAGAGTGAGTGGGAGTTATAAGGTGGAGAGAACATGAGGTAATCATGAGGTAGGAAATGTGACGTGGAGGGTGAGTGATGTGAGGGTGATGTGAGGAAACTAAGTCGGGAGGCATAAGGAGTTCAACCAAACTTTATATTAAAATTCTTAATCACAATTCGCAATCGCAAGTTTTTAAAGATTGTTTTTTGTTTTATTTTAAAAATTATGATACGTGATGTGCAATGTATCACATTATAAGGTTTTTTTTATTTCGGCTTTTTAAAGTATATGTATTGTGAAGTGGGGCAGATAAGGGATTAACCATCCTATAAATTAGACTTAAGCCATTTTTCAAATTTGGGGCGTTGGGTTTGGCAATTTGTTTTAAAATAACAAGTTGAAGTAAATTACCAAGATCCTGAAATGTGTTTTAGCCCATTGTACAATTTGGTTGAATCATTTTGTAGGATAATTAGTGAAAAATGAAAAAAATAGTAAAAAATGATCAAAAAGTTAATATTTACAGTGAACTACTATTTTAACTACAAGAATTAAAATATTGGTACATTTATACATTTTTAACCCAAGCCAGAAAATAATCAAACTTCAAAGGAGTGCTATTTACAAACTGTTTGACCAAATGAAGTGAAACAAGTATCATTGAAAATATTGTGAAAATTTGGTTTCAATAAAACAATCAAAATATAAATCCGACAAAAATTTTTAAAAATGGAAAAATTACAAAATAATTAACTTAATCATAATCCTAAAAGGTGTTTAGCCAAAAAAATTAATAGAAAGGGTCCCCATTATTTGAAGTACATAAATAAAAAATGGGGGGTTGTGTTTTACCACAACAATGGCGACATGTGGGAGAAGAACCAATTATCTCTGATTAAAGATAATGAACTTAAATTTACCCAAAGGTTAAAAATAATGGAAATGACAAAATCGTCTAACAGTAAAACATTTCCATAGGTTCCACATAAATAGATTAAGAAATATGATTTTGTAAATATAATTACTAAAAACGGACTCAAGTAAAACTGATGAATCCAAACTTGGGAAAATTTATTTTAAAACTACCTCATATGAAAAATAGAAGAGGGTAGAGATAGGATTTTTTGATAAAGCATATATCCATTTTATGATTGTCTCTGACATCACTTCACTGTGAACGAGCATGAACAGTACCCCGACAAAGTTGTCTTTTATGCCATACAATCCTAGTCCTACTGCCAGCGAGCATCCATAGCCCCAATGGTTTACTTGTATTTCCCATGCTTCCTCTTTTTCCCTCTTTTGATAAGCGCATTTACAGGCTTTTAGTTTATGATGTATTTGAGTGAAAGAGGTGGGATAGTAATAGATATTTTATGTTTAATGGACATAGTACTTTCATAATGTTTGCTCTAAATTCTTTCCCTGCAACTATCAATCAAAGGATTTTTATGTGGAGGGGTGGGAGCGATTCATTGTGTTAAACTCAAATCAGTTCTTTCATTTAAAAATTAAACTCAATCACTTATAAAGGATGTGTGTTCCTCCATGAAAAATATTTAAAGCAAGATAACTTTGTGGTTCCATAAAGATATGCCTTTAATGATAAATTAAATTCACTTAAATGGATAGAGTAAAATATTTCCCATGTATGTCAACAACTGTAAGGTAAAAAAATTTCTTTCACATAAATCATAACAAAGTCACCAAAATTAAATCAAATCTGAAAGCAAAAGGAAAATAATTCCTAAACTAAAGTAAGAAAAGAAATCGGTGAATAAAAAATGTAGAAAGAAAAAATTAAAAGAAAAAAAAAAATTAAAAGCTAAACTCATACATGACTGTTTATATGAATTTCTCAACAAAGGACTATAAAAGAAAAGAAGCATATGTATGTCCATTCCCATGTTGAGATTAAATTTTTTTATCTTTTAGGGTTATAAGAAATGAGGTTTTAAAAATGTATAAGGTGAATAACAGTGATGATAAATAATGTCTTGTATGAGAAGTCTCTGTCTGTTGCAAATTTTCTTCTTTGAGAAAAAATCTACATAAAAGCATCTTAACCATTTTCTAATGAAAGCAATACTTAAAGAAACAGACTAGAGGTTCAAAAAACTCCCCATTCTAGTTGATTCGATAAGGATTATTGTTGCTTCTCTTAAGAATCTCAAAGAGTAAAATAAAATGAACTTCGAAAACTGATCTGGTAGAGGTGCAAAAGGTTTATGAAAACCTATAGAAACAGAGTTCAAGATTAACAAAAATTAAACTGAAACAAAAATGAAGAAATGAAAATAAATGAAAGTGGGTACATGAAACTTACCATTGGAGAACTGCATTTAATCTTACCTGGAAGGTATCATTTCTCCAACAAAAGATAACTTCTTCTTTTAAATTAGAATTAAAAGCATGAAGAAGTTGTATTGACCAAAAATCATTATTTATTAAATCTAAAGTAAAACAAGCTTTAAACTAAAAGAAAGAAATGTTTCATGTTCAAAAAGTCAGAAATAAATCAAATCCATTAGAAATGAGGGTGAAGATATGTTTCGTTATGAATTGAAATGATGAATTTTCTTTTGCTTCTTCCATTTTGAATTTATATAAACCCCAAAGTATTGAAATTGATTCAAAATCCATAATAATATAACATTTATATAAAGAGGATTTAAATTTTTATATGATAATTATGGAAGTAAATTCAGAATAAAAGAAAATTAAAAATATAAATTAATCATCAGTACATTTCTTTGCTAAGTTTTTCGCTTCGCGGGATTCTTTGCCATGCATAACTTAAAATCCGTGACCTCCACTTTTGCTGATATGTGATTGAGCATTTTATATAATAATTAAAAAATAATGGTGGAAAGCCAAATATCGAAGTTTATCACATCAAAATATCTTGAAGACAAAGCTTCATTTGAATTTAGCAATGCGATATAATTATTGTGATGGCAATGTCACGAGATGAGCATGTGCAATGGGAAACTATGAAGGGATGAATGTGGTATCGGAGAATAGTCATATCGGAAGATTTAAAGCTTGTGAATGAAATTAAACGCCGATATTATTCTTGCGATAATGAAAATGCCCTAAATGACTGATGTAACGTGACTACAAATATCAAAATATATGTATGGAAATTTGGTTTTGCAGCCCACACAAATGGTGACCAATCACGCACGGTTGCACTTCGCATATTTTATAATTTACCTTCCCGCAAATTTCAAAACTTAACTCTTTTTCAATTTTGTGATTTTTTGATTTCACAATTCGCAGTGAACTCCACATCGCTCATTGCAACTTTTATCGTTTAACATATTACTTATCTCGTGCGATATGTGATATGTGTAGCATCGCATCAGAATATCCTTACCTTGTATTTTATCGTATCACAACTAATATAATTTACCGGGTGAGATCTTAACAATAACCACTAAAATTGTCAATATGTGAAACCTTGTTGGGTGCGATTTAAACTCCACCATTGATCTCACTCAGATCTAATGGTCCTCATTATCCTTTTGGAAACAAGTCTGTATTATATGATTTTTCATCTCAAT
The DNA here is from genome assembly GCA_034641835.2 of Pinus albicaulis. NCBI lineage: Eukaryota > Viridiplantae > Streptophyta > Pinopsida > Pinales > Pinaceae > Pinus > Pinus albicaulis. The sequence continues at coordinate 15 of JAXQQM020078536.1, read as the reverse complement.
ATTCTAATCAAGGCT